>CAUYPK010157818.1:0-44605 GCA_963574355.1 Loris lydekkerianus
CCATACAAAAAACAAAAGAGGGAATTGTTGGGCCCTGCCATGTGCCTGAGGCCTAGTGCAACTTCTGGAGCCTGACTAGAAGTAGATCCATCGAGCTACTTCCATGTAGCAATGACTCAGCAAGGCCCAGCCTGAAACTGCCTCTACCTAGATACAGCCAAGGTGGTACCATGCCATTGGCCCAACCCTGTCACGCACCTCATCCCCCGCCTTCTTTCTCCGCCCCCTCCCCATGCTCTATATAAGCGGCTGCTTGAGGCAATAAAGTTGAGTTCCTGCTAAAAAAATAAAAATTAAAATAAAATAATAAAAAATAAAAAATAAAAAGTCAAAACAAACAAACAAAAAAACCCATAATACAATACAAATTTGAAATCTACTGTGTTAAGTAACCCATCAGCATATGACCAAATAAATGTAAAAGGAAAAAGAAGGAATTATTAACTACAGGAAGCTTGTGAAAGTAGGTTTCTATGTGATGTTTGGGAGGAGAACGGTGAAAGAGTTGTAGAACCATTTTCCAGACCAGAGATGCTGGCCCTGAGTTGTATACCAGAAATAAAGGACCTTCTGGAATAAATATGGCTAACCAATGGCTTTCTACCATTGAGAAAATAAGGTGGGGAAAATAGTAGGTTTTAAACAAGCATGGTGAGGTAATTACACATAATTATAATGAAGAAAGGTTTAACATAATACTTTAAAGAATAAGAAAATAGAGTACAAACATCATTTATATAGCTCCTCAGGAATGATGTATAATACAGAGGTTCCTTAATCAACTTGAGACATTTATTCCTATTCTCTTACTATTTATATATTAAAACCTTATCATGGCTGGTGCCTGTGGATCAAGGGAGAAGGTCACCGGCCCCATATACCAGAGGTGGCAGGTTCAAACCCAGCCCCAGCCATAAAAAACTGCAAAAAAAAAAAAAAAAACCTTATCAATTTAATCACCTGAAAATGATTGTTTCTTATAGAAATACCTGAGACTCACTGTGCTGCCTACTCTGCATTACTTTTTGCAATTCTGATGAGTATATTCTTAGACACATTACATCATATACAGAGGGTGTCAAAAAATGTGTACACATTTTTTAAAAGGCAAAAAAACTGCATTAAAGTTGTAACACTCAATATGTACCAATAACATTTATTACCTTGTATGTTGTATTTTGTATCTCTTATAATTGCAAAAGTCAAACGTGACTTGAGTATTACAATTTTATAACAGTTTTTTTCCTTTCTTATGCATATACCTTTTTTGGCACCCCCTGTATAAAATATAAAATTACAAAGATATTATCCATAGATAATATATGACATATAGATAGACTATGAGTAATGCATTTTGTGGGCAATGAGCTCAAGTATCACATTAAAAATGTCTTCATAAGGTCTTTGCTAAAAATATATTTTAACGTTTAAATAGAAAATCAAGTCATTTCTACTTGTTTACCCCAAAATTTAAGATGTTAAAAATAGTAAGTTAAAATGTGTTCTAACCTCGCCTAAAATCATTATTTTAAGGAAAAAAAGACAACACATTTTTTTCTAAACCTGTCTCCCATGCTCATTTTATTTTAATAGTGACAGTTAAAGTGCACATTTCCTAACCTTCATTCAAAGAAGTTTCCTTTTCCTCCTTTTTTCATACCTCCCACTGGTAAATAAATGCAACCTTCTACTATAGTTTAACAAGATAATGAGGCTGTTCCACTGGGCACCACAGCCATTTGAACACTTGTGTCACCAGCAAGCACAATAAAGATTCTGTCAGAATGTATTAAGTGTTGCATTGCTTTTCCAAAAGTACGTTCTTGTTTGCTTCGAATAGTAAATGGAGACCAATTTATGAAATTAGAAAAGAGGTCTCAGCACCCAGCCTGGTTTTTATGGTATTTCAGATGTTTTGGGTATTGCTTTGGTTGGTATTGAAAATTCAAATAAAATGCATTTCTATTTTTCCCATTTCAAATGAACTTTTTGTCATTATTATAACATATTTCTAGTTGCTCAGCATTGTTAGTATTAGATTGTGTCTGCTTCAATGCATTTTATTTACAACCATCTAATCATATTAGAAAATGAGCACAGTGATGCTTACATAAATGCTGAAAATAAAACACGAAAACTTTACAATGGACTGCCTTTCCAGCATGTTTTACAAAACACATAAGAACAACAAAAAAGAACATAATACAGTTTCTGATCAATGAGAAAAGCTCTAAACAAATAATTGCATCATGCATCAAAGTCTGTTAATGTTTTAAAAATGAAAATCCACATATAAGAATATTAAACTTCTTAGCCCAGGAAGTAATTTTTTTTTCACGAATTACTGTTACAAACACTGAAAGAATGTGCATTGGACATGAAAATTTACATCCATTCTTTCATTAGATTATTTAATGTACTGTTCATAAGAAAATGTTAATAGAAGTAACTTACTGTCCTGCAAAATTTCTTAAGCACTGATAATCTAAAACGTTTTATGAACATCATACATTGAATCTAATCAAGTTTTCACTCTAAAATTCATCCTTTTTCCTGCTACTATATATATATTAAATGTGTATATGTTTGAACATGTTTCTTCTTATTGTGCCTTTTAGCTTTCGTTCTATGATATTCTCAAACCTGATCTTTACTATACAATTAGATATCATACCAGCTATAGATAATTTCTCTTCAAAAGGTAATACGCTTGGTTTTTACCTTTTACTATATTTACTCACATATTATTATTTTATTTTAGCATTAGCTTTGAATTTCTTGCTCTCTCTCCTTTAAACTAATGCTGCTATTTATATTTGTGGTGCTTGAAATAAAATTATGCTATTGATTTGCCTTATCTGCTATTTTTCCTTCTGTTAATTTCCAATGAGCTTATCTTTTACTAAAGCAGAAAAGTTGGCACAAACTTATAAAGTATTGACCACTTCAGATCCCTGAAAACTGTGTTTTCCATTATTCTTTTTCCATAGCACCTGCCTAGGTTTTAATCTATTTTATAAGTTACAGAGCTGTGAATCTCAAAGCAGGAAGTAATACAAATAAAACTTAAAGGCTGTGACTGAAAATGTTTTGTTGTTTTGAAACTTATTTTAAGTGCTAAATATAGCAGAATCCCAAATAACTTGTCAAAGTATTCTTGGAAAAAGTGGCTTTTTTTTTCCCCTCGTAATGTTGAAACTCGCTTTCTTTTTCTCACAAGAAAAGGCATCTTATGGAAAAAAACAACAGGCCAAGAACCACTTGAACAGGAAGCTTTTCGGCAGTTTCAAACATGAATTTCTATTATCTCAGGTTAATCTTCTTTTATGATAAACCTCAAAAATAAAACAAGTACTGAGAAAACACCAAAAAATATTTTTAAACACATTAAATGAAAAATAACACATCTTTCACAATTCATGTATTTTAATGAAGTGTTGGCCTTAAGAAATTAATATGAACTGACAGTAACTAGCTTTAAGACAAAATGAAGAACATTAAACACAATATATTTCAAAATTATAATAATCCACAAATATCAACAGCATAAGATCGTCATGTAGCTATATGCATAAATTTGGATCCTTCCTTGTTACTTTCTAATAATGGGCCCGTCCTGTAACCGAAGAATCTGCTCCCTATGGAGCTTTGAACTTGTGACTCTTATCTGCAGAAGCAGCCGCTGTCCTTTGTGTATGATTCTGATTCAATATCACAATGGACTCCTTTTCTAGCATCTTAGAAGAGCAGCTGATTAAAAGTGACTATCATGATTTATTAAATAATTGTGTAGTGAGTCTGGAGAACTTGCAGAAATATCATGAAAGAAACACAGATGTGCTTTTGTACTTTTGAGTGTTTATAATGTAATAGTGGTAGATAAAATAATATTTAAAAAATTACCAAACAAAGCATCAAATGCTAGCTGCCATGTGAGTATCAGTAATAATAAGGGACATAGATTTTACAGAAATGAGCAAACTGAACTATCATGGCTGGGAAGAATGTTCAGGATATTGTCATAGGGACCTGAAATAAAAATGATAGATTGTTTTTGTGGGTAAGAGTTACAAAAAGAAGATGGCATTTAATTCATCTAATGATAGTAACATAGAGATAGTAACATAATTCATTTAACTTAAATTATTGATAACTTTGGTAGGTTAGGGGCTAATGCTAAAAAGAGAATTCTACAGCTTGAAAGCTCTTGTGACATATAAAAAAAGAAGAGAAAATTCTAGGTATCTCACATAACCTTGATTGTAAAGCTAGTTAGTAAGCTATAAGCTAGTTAGTGAACTCTGGATGACCTAACTTGCATGGTTCTGTCCCCTACCAATTGCCTTCAGACTAAATGACACCATCACTATGTTTTTGTTAAGATTTCACTTTAAAAACTTCTAGTTAAATAAACATGCTAAATGACTTATGCGTTTGTCTCCTTTTTTTCCTACAGTATCAGTAGACAGCAATTAATAAGAAGGATAAAATTAATTCATTCAATGAATAGGTGCTTGTCTTACACTTCTTAGGAACTGTGTAGCCTTAGGCAAGTCTATAATGTGAAGATAAAAAGATCAACCTGTGCCATTTCTCTGTTCTTGTGATATTTCACACAGAAGAATGGTTTACAGTTCTTTTCAGGTTGTCACAAAAGATACTATATTGCA
This sequence comes from Loris lydekkerianus, assembly GCA_963574355.1. Classification (NCBI taxonomy): domain Eukaryota; kingdom Metazoa; phylum Chordata; class Mammalia; order Primates; family Lorisidae; genus Loris; species Loris lydekkerianus. The sequence goes on from CAUYPK010157818.1 coordinate 4,671, forward strand.
TTTTTTTTTCTTTATGGCTGAGTGGCTGATTAGTACTTCATGGTATACATATGTATGCCATAATATTCTAAATGTAAAAAATAAATTATAACTTGCCTATTAGGATTTTTAGAATAATTAAATAAGATTATGTATATTAATAATAAATGCTTACACTAGTATCTAATCCATAATAAGAATTCAATAAATATTAATACTATCATATTATTTTTAAAAAATTATAAAAATATATTACCTGATCTTTTGATAATATTCCTGTTACATGTTCACATATTATACCTATCTAATAATTTATAAAAATGATTAGTATGTTCATTTTACTAATATTGCCCTTTTATATGTAACTATACAATATTTTCTTATTTTATATTTAAAATTAAATATTTTCTCTGAAAAAATGGAGAACTCAAGAATATAAAAAGAAAATAAACATATTTATCATTGAACAACTTAGACTTAAATGTGTTAATATTTTGATGTCATAAGATTTAAAATAAACATGTATTTTTCTTAACCAATGACTTAGCATTTTGCTGAATGTGCTGATGCGTAGCTTACCTTTTTGCATTAAAAAATTGATTGTTAACATTTTCCAAATTCTGAAAATTAAAGTATGACTTTTAGGGGCTGCATAGTATGCTACAATGTCAAATTTACGTTTGACAATCTAACATTATCTTATGTTAAGTCCTTAAATATTTTATATTAAATGCATTATGTTTTTATCTCCTTTTATAATTTAACAGATTAAATCAGCTTTCTGCAGCATAATAACTATAACTGGGAAATTAGTTTCATAGTAGGGCTGAGTACATTGGATACTTGATTCTATTTTATTGGTATCTTTCAAATCACTCTAATCCTTCCTACTCCTAGGGTCACCACATATGTTCTAGCTGCCATTATCCTTTCTATTTTATATTTTTTAAAAACACTCTTAACTCACTTCCCTGCCTCTAGGCTTGCTACGCAAGTTCATTCATTTCCAAATTCATGATCATGCTCTTCTTAAGTTAAATATCCTTCACAGTTCCACTTAGCCTTTAAGATAAAATCCAAGTTTCCTGGTGAGACATTGAGACCTCTTGACAATCTAGTTTATGGCCCTTTCCAATCTCATCTCTCACTTATACCTTGCTTACATCACCTGTACCAATGACCTTCCACCCGGAGGACTTTGTTGGGCCACCGTTGCTCCTGGCTACCTTAACTACCCTTCACCTACCTCTTCTTTGTCTGGACAACTACGACATAAAAGAAACTTCCATGTAGTTTTTATGTCTCTTCTCTCCTAGTCTTCACACCGTCCAAAAAAAAAACACTGTTGCCATACTTTCTATTTCCTTGTCTATAAAAGTTTGGAATCCTAAATTTCAGAGAAAAATTAGAGTAAATAAAATTCAACATAAAATGGGCATTGAACTGAGGGTCAAGAATAGATAAAAACGCAAGGCTTGTGAAAATTGTGAAACAGAGAGAATGATGGCATCAAAGCCATCTGTCAAAGAGGGATTTGTTCTTTTCAATTAAGCATAATACTTTTTAATCTGGAAATAATCGGAATATGAGAGAATTAAAAGCCATGCAAGGTAGATTTATTTCTTATTTCTGTTATAATAAATTAGAAAAAAATTAATTGGCTCAGGGAAATAAAAATTATTATAATTGTGGGGGCCAGAAATGCATGAATGGACCTTTTTGGGTTAAATGGAGGACTCTAGGGGATATTGCAGTCCCTGGTCTTTAACCTTCAGGCTACTTACATTCCTGGGTTCATGACCTCCTTCCATTTTTAAAGCCAGAAATGACAAGTCAAGTCTTTTTCAGATAGAATCATTTTGACATTAATTCTTCTTTCTCTTTTCCACATTTAAAAGCACTTATAATTACACTGGGTCCCCAAATAATCAAGAATAATTTCCCTATTTTAAGGTCATTTGATTAGCAACCTTAATTTAGTCTAATAATCTTAATTCCTGTTTGCCACATAACCTAATCACATGTTCCTGGGATTAGGATGGTATGGAAATTCTGGGGATGAAGATATTATTCTACTTTTCACAACAAATAATATCATAAAATTTTCAAAAGAATTCAGGTTTGTATACGGTGAAGTCTTTTGATTATAGTTATAGGTTATGAAACCACAGTGAAGTCTTTTGATTATAGTTATAGGTTATGAAACCAATGGGTTGTGAAATCAGAGAAACGTAGATTTAAAATCCTGGCTGTCCTACTCACCAGAAAAATATATAAAATTTCCTAAATAGGAGTCTCTTAATAGTGAAGCCTGGGGAAAATAGGTTATCATATGGTAGAGATGTTGCCTATGTGCTTTTAAAGAATATAGCCTCTTCTCATAACCACTATGCTGTAAAATGGAATCCTAATGGAGTTTTTCCGAGGATTAAATGACTTAAAATCTGGAACATGTGAAATACATCTGGTCTTTAGCCTCAGCAAATGATAACTACGGGTATTTTATGTCTCAGAGAATGGTAGTGGTTATTATTACAATGGTGAAAGAAAAACTTCACCCTTTCAACATACCAGAAGTTTGAGTTTGATGTCACAGAAGAATAGCCAAATTAATTTTAGGCAAAAACTATTCTTACCTAGAAAAGCACCTACGTAGGTACTTTTTGAATTATAAAAGCTAAGGTCTCTCTGAATGTAGTTGAGGAGGATATCAGAGTGTTCTGAATAATATAGAAATACATCCAGAAATTTCCTTCAGGCAGCTGGAATACAAGGAGGTTTGGGGGAGATAAACACAGTTCTGGGAGCAGAGAAGGCTTAGCAATCTTGACAAAAATCAAAGTTCAGTGATATGTCCTCTAAAGCAGAAAGCAAATAAATTTTTAAGACTCTTGATTATAGGAATACTTACAAGTTTTTCTCCTTTCAGTACTGTGCTTTCAAACCTCTCTCTTATGAAATTTTTAATCCTAAATATTTAAAATTCTAAAATTTTAGTAGAAGGTGGTTGGCATTTTATTGGTGTCATGGGGGCTGGTGCAGAAGGAGCCAGTGTTCAGCTCAGGACACGCAGTGCACAACACATCTAGCAATACCGAGCAGTAGGGGCCATGAGGGGACTGATTTTAAAGAGAACTCAGACAAAATATCTTTTTCTCCAAATATCTAAAAGAAAGGGAATCTTTCTTCTTTGAAGAGAGGAAGGTAATGGAAGTTGTTGATTCCTGACCTCAAATATACGTGTATACTGTTGTTATAGCTATTAGAGCTATCCAGCAAGTATTATTGGAAATGATTCCTGGTATGACGATGATGACTGATGGCATTCATCATCAATATTCAATATTATTCCAACAATAGTGATTGTTTCCAGGTGATCTACATTATTTAGGCCTTAAGAAACACTTGAAGATTATTCTCAGAGGTGCTGTAAGGAATATTTAAGAAACCTTGGAGCACAGTAGAGGTACACAGAAAAGAAAGTGTTCTATCTTAATTCCCAAAAAGAGAATATTTCAATTTTTAATATATAAAGACAGGTGAAAATGTAATTCTTTCAAAAATCTAAAATTTACTATGAATTTGATTAATTATACCTTGAATGTGTTTACTAGGTCATAGGGAACTTAAATACATTCACTCTGAAAAACGTCATGTGGAATACGTTTTTTTATTTGAAAGGATTTCTAAAATGTTCAGGACAACTAGGAAGTTTTCTAAAAAGATAATTTTTGTAATACAGGTAAAATTCAATAGAAAATGTTTCTTTTAAAACATGCACTATTCCCAAATACTAATATTGTTAATTTAATATCTCAAGACATGACAAGTTGTCTAGAGGTCTAAAAAATTACCATATAATCCAAAAATGTCTACTGTAACTAAAATATAATATTTCCCAATCTGCTTGAACACATCTCATTTCCTATGATAAATATGTTGTATTTACATCCTCTATTTCCAAGATCTACTATGAATGCAGAACTTAGCTAATAGTTTAAATCATATGGTACAACTGCCAAGTATTTAAGAAAGCAGTCAACACATTTCTGATTAAATCAAAACTCAATTAAATCAAAATATGATTAAATGGTGATTAAATAAAAAGCCTTTGAAAGAAATGTGTATAAACACATTTTCCAGAGCCACCATGATACGGTAGTCCCAGTTATCCCTGTCTCCTGGTATTCATGGTCTTTGTAATCCCATCCCATTGAGTGTAAAGAGACCGTGACTTGCTGTAAACTAACAACACAGAAAAGACGATGGACTGTCCCTTTCATGGTCATATTATATAAGATTAGAATATCTGTCGGGCTAAGAGACTCTCTACCTTGCTGACCTTGATAAAGTGAGTAGCCATGCTAGGGAGGTCTGCATGGCAGGGAATGGAAGGTGGCTCTGATGGACAGTCAGTAAGCTGTTAAAGCCCTCAGTCTGACAATTCCCCAAAAATGAATGTTGCCAATAGCAGCGTGACTAGAAAGCAGATCGAGTTTTCATATTTAATTTTTTAAACAATGCTAATTTGTCTTATAGTTCTAGAGGTCAGAAGTCTTAAAATCAGGTGTCAGCAAGACTGTTCCTTCTATAGGCTCAGGAGAGAATCATTTTTCAGCTTTTCTAAATCACCTACATTCCTGGTGTCATGGCCACTCCCTTCATCTTTGACACCAAAACTTAGGATCCTCAAATCTTTCTTTGACTATTCCTAGTTAAACTTTTACATAAGTACACAGCTATGATTTAAAATTAATAAAATATATATATATAATAATAATAATAAAGAACACATCCCTACTTGACAATTGAATTTCAGTCTTGTAGAGAACCCAATTAGGCTATGCCTAGACCTCTAACCCACACAAAAAAGTGAGATATTAATTATAAATATGGTTAAATTAAACTTTATATTTTGAGAGGAATCTTGATTCTCATATAGTTATAAGAAGTACTACAGAGAAATAACCTGACTGCTTTACCCAATTTTCCCTAATGGAAATATTTTTCAAAATTATAGTGTAATACATCAACCAGGACATTGACTTTAGCACAAATACAAAAAAAAAAAAAAAAAAAAATTATCACTATAAGGATACTTATATTGCCTTTTCATAGCCACATTCATTATCCTTTCTCCCCCACTGCCTACTTAATCCTTGATAATAACTGTTATGTTCTACATTTCTGTAACTTTTATCATTTCAAGAATGTTATATAAATGGAAATGTATAGGATTTAAACCTTTATAGATTGCATTTTTCCATTCGGCATAATTCTCTGGGGATTTTTTTCAGGTTGTTCATGTCACAATAGTTTATTTCATGTTTCTAAATGAACACAGATGGTATATCCATTCACCCTTGAAGGACATCTAAAGTTTTTCCAGTTTGTGGTTATTACAAACAAAGGAACTATAAACATTTAGTAGCAGTTTTAGTGAACATAGTTTTCATTTCTCCAGGACAAATGCCCAGGAGCAAGATTACTGGGTTGTATAGTACTGGACATAGTCAATTTTTTAAATACATTGACAAATGGTTTTCCAGTGTTGCTGTACCATCTTCCATTCTCACCAGCAATGGATTAGTGATTCATTTTCTCCATAGTTCCACCAGCATTAGGCATTATTTACTTGAATATATTTTACATATAAATATATATTATATATGTAGTATGCATGTGTGTAAATATATACATATATGAAATTCCAACAAATGTGTAGTGATATATCACTTGATTTTATTTCTTTAATGATTAATAATATTGAACATCTTGTCATGTTCTTACTTGCCATCTGTATATCTACTTTGCTGAAATGGCTTTTTATCTTCAGTTTAAAATTTCTCATTGCTGGTTTTCAAATTCGTTTGCTTATTTTTTCCAATGTCGATAGTTCTTAATATATTCTAGATACTATTTATTTGTCAGATATTTGTTTTGCCAATATTTTTCTGCTAGTTTGTAACTTGGATTCTGATCCTCTTAACAGGTATCTTCCTGGAGCATTAATTTTTAATTTTGACAAAGTTGAATTTACCAATTTTTAATTTTCTGTTTTTGTTTTCTTTTGGGGAAGGAGTCTAACTTTGTTGCCCTCTCTAAAGTGCTATGGGATCACAGCTTACTTTTTAATTTTCCTTTTCTGGGAGTGCTTTTCCTTGCCAAGAATGGGGTCTTCGGTCCCCATTCTCCTAGTGCTTAAAATACGTATACAATTTTTTGGCATGCTCAGCATATGTGTGTGTGTGTGTAATAGAACTCTTAAATTCATCACTTGACTTAGTAAACAAAATGGTTAGTATAAGGCTACCAATTTGAAAGTTGGATGGACTGCAGCAAATCAGCCATTATTCTCTTTCTGGTATAGTTAAACACATTGTAAGATGCTACTTGACATGTTGTATCATCTTTAGACCTTTTTTTTTTCTGTTTAGTGGAAGCATTATTAGATTCTAGAGTCTAATATTTGGAATTACACTGTTACACCAAACCAGAATTTGAAATTATCCATTACAAGAGCTTTAAAGACAAAACCACTAGTCACCAATAAATGGCCAACATAAAATGACAAAAGAAAATGTAATGAGCAAAGAAAAACAATTACATTTCCTATTCACGGATGCCATTAGAATAAGTATGTCATGTTGTGAAAGTAAAATGGCTTGTTTTAATCAGCTATTGCTAAGGAATTTCAGGATAAGAATATTCTTCTACAACAGAATGAGTCATCCATTTTCTAAATAGATTCTTTTGGTTAGGGTCTGGGTTTAATTTTTGCCCAGCTTTTAAGTGCTTTCTTACAAAAGAACTAATTTTTAACCGAGTCATGATTCCCTTTTCATTCTCAAAAGTAGTTTTCTGGGATTAGGATTGAAGAGGCTAAAAATAGACGGATCAGATACTGACTAACAAAACTATCAGGAGAACGAAGATTTAGAGTAATGATTTGGATTTCTGTCGACTTCTGTACATGGAAAAAAGCTAAGCCTTTTCATTTTCTTGAATCTAAACAGAAATAAAATGGCTCTCAACTACTCCAATCTAAACTAAGCTCCTATTTTCCTACTGGAAAATACTATTAACTTTCCCTGGAGAAAGATAGGTTATATGAGAGCCAAATAAATAAGACTCCATTTAGAGGACCTGAGAGTACATACAATGAACACAAAAATCAATGCAGGCCCCTTTGACAGCTGAAATGAGAGGTCTCATAATGTCTTTCCAGCTTCATAAAGCACTGTATATTTTCTATGCCTTTGTGCTCCTTTATCTTCATTTGCCTTTCTTGTTAAGAATACAATTATGCCCTTTTGCTAATATTTCATGAGCTTAGGGACTTACTTTTAAAACCTGTCCACAAAGGCTTGAATTGGTGGCACAGGCATTGCTAAGAGCAAATTAACCTGGAAGAGTATGAGCCTTGGGGTTATTCAATACCACATTGCCATTGATAATTTTTATTTGGAAATTTGATCTCCTTTGCCTTTTATGTCCCATGGCACCCAGACAAAAATGAACAAAGGGTGCAGAGCGTTGCTTAGAAGAAACCAGTGCCTTGCGATTTTTTTTGCAGCATCCATGACATTCTCATGTCTAAAGATATGAAAGTGAAATGTGAGGCATAGGCTTCAAGTTAGGAGCGGGAGATAGGAAACCAGCAGGCTAGTTCAAAATCAGGTTTCTTAGGGACAAAGAAAAACTATAGGAGTAAAGCCATTTATTAAACAGATGAGCAAATAAATAGGCTATTCTCTTCAATACCAGATGTGCTTTGCTAAACTTCTGATACCTTATACTGAAAAAGAATTGATAAGAAAAGGATTCATGTCAGGCAATGTTTACTCTATTTTAAAATGGTGGGACCTGATAACTGTATTGAAATTCAGTGCCTTATCCAACATGGCATCTTGATTCACCTTAAGTTGCCCTACTTTTTCTTTTTTTCACACCTAACCTTATTACATAATATATTTAATTTTTCTTATTTATTACTTATTGCAGATGTCCACCTACTAAAATGCAAAATCTATGAGGTCAAAGGGCTTCTGTTGCTTTATTCAGTTATATATCCCATGAGTGCAGAACAATGCCTAACATAAAACACTTGGAGAATGAATGAATGAATGAATGAATGAATAGTAACATGGCACATATTTATCAAGATCTTTTTCTTAGAAAATAGCAATCAAGCCACTGGGACTGACTTACTTTTAACGTTGGCTCTGATACTTAGTCTCTTTTTATTAGTTACTTGCCATAATTTGCTCTTTCTGCTTTCATTTTACAAATGCAAATTGAATGGTTTGAAAGATATTGCAGTTCTTCCCAGTCTCAAGGTTATTAATCAAGAAAGCCAGACACAGATGTTAGGACCACATAGCACTATGGGTATACTTTTCTTATTGCAACATCATGAATAACCCCTTCCAGTACTTATCACTTACCAGTCTGCTTGACTTACAATAAAGAACAAATAAAAGAAAAGGAGGGAAAAAGTAGTAGATGATACCATTTTGCATTGGTTTAATGGACCAGCAGAATCAAAAATTGAAATGCTGAAAAAATTCTATGTAAGAGAAACTCCAGCTCTAGAGAGAGCTTTTGTCTCATTGCTAAAGTTCTGAACTACAATGCAGAGGAATGGCAGATTTCTGTCTAAAAAATGATTGTGACATTTCAGTGAGTTGTCAAATCTATAACCTCCATTTTTTGAACCATTGCTAGAGGACAGATGCCTTTCCTGTGGGGGTTATACCTCTGTGAGTGGTTAAAAAAGGAAGGGCGAGCTTCCTGCACATGGCACCACTATTCACTGAAGAAGGTTATTTTCATGCTAAATCATCTGCAGAAAACCATATGGTTGGAAGAAAATAGACTGCTAGCCAATATATAGCATCTCCAGAGGGCCTAGGATGGCATAAGATGCCTGCTGATTTGTTTGCTATTTGAGCCTTCTGTCCCTGGTGCAATGAAGGAAATTGTGATTTGGGGCAATGATTCCACTTAAAATGAGAATTAAATGTAAAATATATATTCAAGTATATTTTCTTCATATTTTATTATAGTTTCTAGTTGTTATCTAATGCCATTTACTACTAATAATATAACATTGGTAGAGAAATTACATACATACATTTATTCCAGACCATCATAATATACTTTATGGAATGAACTATGTCCCATCCTCCTTACCCCAAAATTCATATCTTGACGACTTAACCCCTAGTACTTAGAATATAACTGCATTAAAGGTACAGGCTTTCAAAGAAGTAATTAAATTGAAAGGAGGTCATTGTGCTAGGCCTCAAACCAATAGGACCTTGGTGTGACCTTATGAGAAGAAGAAATTTAAATACAAACACATGAGGAGAGAAGAAAAAGATACTGGGAGAAGACACCATTTATAAGCCAAAGGCGCCAGGTACAAATTTTTCCCTTACATCCTTGAGAAGGAATGAATCCTTTTGAAACCTTGACTTCAGACTTCCAGCTTCCAGAACTTAGAGAAAACAAGTTTTGGTTGATTAAGCCACAGCTCTGTGGTATTTTGTCACTGCAGTGTTAGTGAACTAATACAATTTGAAAACCAAATTTTCCAAATTGAAAATCCAAAACTCTCTTTTCTGAGTTTAATTAATGTTCATAACTGAAGAAGGGCAGGTGATTCCTGCTTCTGTAAAAATGGCTATAATCAAACAGCAGTAATCAAGAAAAACATATGAAACTTACATGAATTGCAGCAAAACAGTAACATTAATTACAGAACAATTAATGTTTGCAGTGTAATTCTGCCAACATTCTTTTGTCAAATGCTAACAAAGTTCTGAAGTAGGGAGGTAGATTTCAATCTGCTGGTCGGCTGATTCAATTGACACAGTTGGGATTTGAACCCAGACCCTCCAGCTTTACATACTTTTCTAGCAGAGTGGTCTCTGTGCCCTGATTTCATTTGAGTTAATTGCCTTTAGTGAAAGAAGTTCTCTCTTGTCTTTCAAAATCTTTCTTTTTTTTTTTTTTTTTTGACCTGGGTAACGACCGTGTTACTGACAATCGGTGGTGTATTCAGGTTCTTTTTAATTGTCAATAATTTAAAATCATTAATCATGTTGTTCTTATACTAACAATTAATTCCAATCCTCACAACATTCAAATCACTTAGCTTTGTAGACTTGTCATCTGTGTTGTAAAACTGAATAGTAAAATGTATTATTCACTACTTTAAGGTATCAAAATGTAATACAAAAACACTTTATTTATGCAGAACTCAGTTACTCTCACCATGATTATTGCTAAATCTATTATTATAGAGTCACAACTAATTCCCCATTTGTTGTATAATGGGAATCAATGCTTAGGATGGGGGATAGTAAATTTTCTACCATTAAATAGTCAATTATATCTAGTATACTTAATCAGTCAAGCAAATGGAGATCTATGTTTTCATTAAATTTTAGGCCAAAATAATTAAAATAAATAACTCTTTATTTTTATAATGCATTTATCACTTTTTCCTTCACTAAAGTTTTATAGGTACCTGTTTTATCTTTTACTGATTTGTTAATTCCTTGTAATCAAAATCTATGTCTGCAAAGAAAAGATCCATGTCAGATTCATTTTTGCAACCTGTATCTTATGTGTAGTATGTGCTCAACAAATATTTAATACACGAATGAACAGAATCAAAAGTTTTCTATGTATCATAACAGCCATTAAAAATATAAATTAAATGAACATAATATACCAAGTAATTATTTTTCATATCAAGGAAAACTTCTATATCTGCATTAGAATATTTATACCATAGTTAGATTTAAAACAAAGTACTAACAACAGATGGTGGAGTTCTTTCATCTGTGTCAAACAGATTTTTATATTAATTTATGAATGGTGTTTATCAAATTCCAGTGGCATAAGAAAAGTTTTCTTCCTTAAAATTTCTGTGGCTCAAGAAACCAAAGTCCATTCGTTTAGTTCATTTATGCCATCATCTGGGTATATTGGGCTCCCCTGGGATATTCTGAATGTCACCTCTCTCCTGCTGTTTCAATTAACACTCTAGAACACTCATTATCTTCAGCAGAAACTATCTTTGAAACCATAACACCCTTCAGCTGAAAATATGTTATTTGATTGTTCAGAGGTAAAGGCTTAGAGTTTTTATTAAGGGACTCACATGGGGATGAAAATTACAAGTGGAGGAAGAACTCAGCTAAGACATTTAGAGAAAGTGATCACCAAGTCTCTCCTGCTGCTTAGCAAAATAATCAAGCCCACCCTGAGGGCATAGCTGAGGTTAAAACACTAGGAAGATACTCTGCCAGCTCTCTAAATGAGAGACCTTTGTATTCCAAACCATCCACCTCAGGAGCTGTGGGTACCAGACCTGCTCTCCAGGTCTGCCCACCCTTCGGGTGAGAGCTCCTTAATCTCCCCATTTGACTATGTGGCTCCAGTACCAGTCAACATGTCTTATTGAGCCCCTTTTCTATAGAGGGCTTCTGTTGCCCTGTTGAGTATCAACACAAAAGAACTGGGAAACGGTATCTTTGCTGTTGAAGACCTCCAAATGTGAGGAGCCGGAGAGAAGAGGTTAATTCCTGCATCACTTAATTCTTTTATTAGGCGGTACAGAGGAAGACACCAAGATCAATGTGAATAAGTGCCACCTAAAAACATCTTCTTGTTCCTTTTTGGGTGTATTGTAGTGAGAGAGACACCTGGGATAAAAATAAGAACCCTCAGCTCACACGAATTGGTCTTATTTTTAGGCAAGTGCCCCACGTGAATTTGAAAACACACATCATATACTGAAAGGTGACCTTATTAGGAAAGTTAGCAACTACATGCTGTAAAGACATGAAGTGTGTGATAAATGGTTCTAAAAATACGCAGCCCTCACATTTTCACTTGATTAATGCAGGTGAAAGCAAAGTTTATCAAAATCTCATCTTCTTTTAAGCAAACCGTAATTTCAACATAAAGAGTTGTCAAAATTTTTATCAAAATGTTTTATTTCCCAGTAAAAGGTTTGGGATTTTGTTTGCTTGCTTTTTTTCTGTTTCCTGCAATCTTACTCTTTTGCTGGAAGTACAGCATTTTGATAAATGGATAAAAATAAGGTGCAGCAGCTCACTGGGAAAGGAAAGCCAATTTCTAGAACCATTTTGTGATAACCTGAATCCCCAATATCTTTTCCTTTGCAATAGTGTTTATGATTGATAAATAAGGTTTCTTGATGTTTCTTTTACAAAATGTTTGAGAAGAAAGGGGAAAGGCTACAATGTAGCAATTAAGAACTAGGACAGGTAATTCTTTGTTGACTATGATTTATGGAAAGTAGAGAAGTAGTTAAAATTGAATGTTTGTCTACACAAACTCAACTTTTATGTAAATGAAAGGCCAATACCTAAAGCCAATACCATCTATAAAGCATAAAATAATTGATAGACACTGTTAAAACAGATTATTAACTAGTTATTCTTCTATAGACATCTATCCTAATGAAATAAAACTTAAATTTTCTTTTCTGTGTGGAATTATCAGAGGTTAGAACAACGCTGACTTCCTACAGTCAAGATGTTTCTTCTTAAAATTCTATAGTAGAGCATTTCCTAGGACATTTCTCTTGAAATAAACAAAAATAGTTGGAAACTGGAGCATATCAGGAAGTTATAGTTGGTTAGGAAGAGTGTGGATGGTAATTTGATGAAAAGTTAGGGTACTCCATTCTGAAACCAAAGTTATTTCACAAGAGAAGCACTCTGATGAACCAAAACTAAAAGAGAAAAACAATTATAGGTTCTGTAGTTAATATTGATGTGAGTCTTATTACTTTGAAGACAAGGTGACCTAACTCTATAAAATATGCTCTGATGTCTTAAAAATTATTTTTTAATTATTTTAGTACATCATATGCATCTGTAGGCTCAGGCACTGACTTGGGTCCTATGTGGGGTCCATTCTAATTTTTTTTACTCAAGGAAAGGAAAATATTTTATTTTTTAGAATTTCTGTATTTTTTATGCCAAAGAGCTTATAGTAAGTTTGAAATATAGAATAATGTGGATGTGCACATGTTCAAAATGTGAGAGATTTATTTTTGGCCTTGCAAGTAGGTGTTGAAAAGAATCATTCAGCAATTTTACAGAAAATTTTAGCAAATTTTCCTCTACTTTGAGGTCATTCAGGGTTTGGGGTATGCACAAAGTTGAGGAAAATGTGGCATTTGACACCCCCCCCCCAAACCTTATATCTTAAGACAGAATTTGTAGGATATATGTATCTCCTTATAGTTTAATAAAGTATATTCAAAATCAATGGATATTACAAAGTCTTTGGGAATTGAAAAAGGTAAAAAAAAATTATACATGGAAAATTTATTAAAGGTTTCATCAAAATAGTAGCCTTTGAATTGGGACTTCATATTTGGTTAAAATTAGATGAATTGAATGAGTTTGGAAAGAGCCATATCTTTCCATTCAAATACCCACATTTTCACCAGTTTAAAATTGGTATAGTTTAGTTGTTTAGAAGACAGGTTTTAGGGACAAAAAGGCCAATCTGAGTCCTAAATCTGTACTTACAAGTAATGTGACAACGTGATTACCCATACTACACCTCACGTAAAATCATAAAAGCCTGTTAGATTCTTTTTCTGTGAAATGGGGATTATTATAATTACAGCTTCTTTTTCTACTGTATGTGGAAATTTTCTAAATGATAGAAGTACTATTAAATCCATTACTGTTTACTTCATCAGCCACTTTTAAAAACCTAGGTGTCGTTACAACATTAATTTTGGGAATAAAGAAAATGTTTTTAAATGCAAAGATTTAAAAATAAGAACAAGGTCACATCTTGGGGGCAGGACATATGATAGATAGACCTCACTCAGCAAATGCAGGCAGTGTAACCTGGTTCATTGTATACTGGATGATTCCCCAACAATAAAAATAAATAAATAAATAAATAAATAAATAAATAAATAAATAAATAAGAACAAGGTCACATTATGGTTAAACAGATAAAAATATAAATAATAAAAGATTTAAGTCATATAACAAAAGCATAATATAAAATTCTAGGAGAACACAGAAGAAGCAATGAATGATTTTTGGATTGGTGGATGAAGAGGTAACATCTGAGTGGAATCTTCCAGAAAGTGTTTTCTAGGTTGACCTGGCTGATTAGTGAAGTGATTCCAATATAAAACAGTAGTTTTCTATTTCTGGATAAGGTCTTAGCCCATTGGACAATGGTCATGCTTTTGAACACAAATATTATGTGAGCAAGAGCAATGCTTTATTTTGGTTTAAATACTATGTACTGGACCATTTCTATGGTTGTAAAGCATGATATCTTTTCTGTTAATTGGAATGTACATTGTATTTGTTTGAAATTCAGGTATCAGAAAAAGTTGGATCACATAAATGATGTTTGTAGAACAATGAAAAAATGTAATTTCAATTTTTTGCAGAAATTTGAAATTCCATCACCCATAACAGAAACTTCAGCAGTTCTTTTCAAATAATTGACCTATATTGATTTATTTACTTTCATTGAATAAAAATAACTTTTTCAGAGTTTTGACTTTGTCTTGTCTTTAGGAAAATATTTTTTTCTTTTGTAAATGATAAAGTGATAGTATTTTTAAAATGTTTTTCAATTGTTTTTTCCTGAAACAAAACCTTGCTCTGTCACCTGGGCTACAGTTCAGTGGCACAATCATAGCTCTCTACAGCCCCCAAATTCTAGACATAAGTGATCCTCTCTCCTCCATATCTCAAATATCTAGGACTATAGTCATGCACTGCTCTGGCTGGCTAATTGTTTTTCCCATGTTTTATAACAGTGGGGGTCTTGCTCTGTTGTTGCTCAGGCTGATCTACCACTCCTGGCCTCAAGTAATCTTCCCCCCTCCACTTCCCCAAGGACTGGGATAATAGCCTGAGCCACCACACCCAGCCAGGATAGCATTTTTAAGTACATTTATCAAGAAATATGTATACTCCCTATCAGAAATATAAAAGTCAACATTCATACTCTCACATCTTGACCTTTCTGTGATACAGAGAGCATTTGAGTTTGCATAAACTAATACCTTTGCTGGCAATAAAAGTCAATAAAAACATTTTCTGAATCAATAAAAATATTTCTGTGAGTTTCTGCAGTTTGGAGCAGAACTGACCAATATGAAATTCTGCATTCATTTTTCTGGTACATGCTACCATGGGCAGGAACACAGTATGAAAAAACCTAGGCCAAGAACTGGCAAATGCAGGAAGTTACTTGGACTTGAACACAAATGGTGTCTACTGAAGTTACACAGAGCTAATGCTCTGGGACAGGCATAATACAGGGGTCAAATACATTGTATATCATCAATCAGTTTAAAAATTCTTGTGACCTATAGTAATCAACTCTAAAACCATACAAACATTATTATTTCTAAATATGTCTTCTGACCAAGGCTAAGTGCCTCTCCATCTCTTCTCTCTCCTTCAGATGACAGTCCTGATCATCATGTATTTTTCCTGTTCTGCAAGGTGTTGCTCTAGCTAACATTCATGATATCTTCAATATGTACTACTCACTATGCTATACGTTCAGTAACATTTTACTTTTATTTTCTCCCATTTTTGCAGATGAAAAACCCAATTTTTAAGGAGATTTTCCCAAAGTCATATACCTGGTTAAAAGACAGAACTGGAATTTGAACAAAGCATATACATAAAATATGTTCATTTTATGCCCAGGAAATAAATCCTGGGATGCCCCAAAGTAGAAAAGTGAGACTATATACTGTATGAGAAATTCAATCTAAGTTCTGCATGCTGCTGTGGAAGCTCAAGCTCTCTGGGATTAATAAATAATTCAGCAGAAATAAGATGCTTGATCTTATATTAAACTGGTAAAAAACTGTTTCCTCAACAGAGAAATTCAACATACTTTTACTAGTTAGAACCCTGGATAGTAAAGTATGACTTTCTTATATCAGAGTTGGTGAGCTTAAACTGTTAGTATAGAGGTGGGGTTGGGGGGGGGGGGGGCAGCCAGTTCAAAGGAACAGCAGCCTCTTCCACCTTAAACTTCTATTCTTCACTTACTTGAGAAGAAACATCATTACTATGACCAATTAATGTGTGTGCCAGGTGCATGATTTGAATTGAATGGCTCTTCTCTAGGTTCATTTTCTATCAAAGCTACAGAAGGCAGAATTTTCAACCCCAGAGTTTGCATCTAATATGGAGTTTTTCTCCATGGCATTAGGGCTTTCTAGACTAGGGTGCTTTCTGTTAGGCAGACTTGGCCATGACCTACCAAACATATCTTCTGCCTAGAACCAAGGATTAGATGTAGTAATCAAAAACACAAGATATTATTTGTTTGATGAAATAAAGAATGGATAAGATTAGATGTAGCCTATATTTAAGATCACTTATGATAGTATGGCTTAAGGTCAAATGACTACATCTTATTTACTCTTGTGTCTTTGAAACCATAAAAAGTGCCATTGCATACTGAATATCCAATGAACATTGGTGGAGGGATTCTTTGGTCTGTTATTTATACACTGGCAACTTATTTGGATTTCCTAAGACTTTGAGATGTACTGTTAGCATATCTATATTTTAATGAAGTGATTACATCTTTGTCCAAGAAGATTTGTCTAATAACTGATAGTTGAAGTTCCAAACCAGAAATTCTGACCCCAAATCTAGTTTTAAAGGTGACACCAGTGAATTCAATGATTCAACAATTTATAATTATGAATAAATAATTTAATAGATATAAAATAAACACAGACTGTAAGAAACATCACCAGGTATGGTTAATAGTCATTAAAAACTTCTAAAAATCTTGAGAAGTAGGTACTATTCCAACTTACAAAACAAGAAAAAAACTTAGAAACATGGAAAAATTTGGCCAATGCCAAATGAAAATGTGGCTACTATGTGTCAAGTCCTTAATATTTCATATATTAGCTTCTCATTACTAGAGAAGGAACTGAACCCCCCAATCTAACTCTACTATCCATAGTATATAGTGCTTTTTATATTTATTCAGTGAGATTTACTTTAATTTCCTGAATTTGATATTAAATATTTGGATTCAAACAACTAAGCAAAATAACAATATCCACAAGACATTGATTCCCAAGTCCCTCTCATATAAAGACTTAGGACAGTATCCACAATGTTTTTTGGACTTTACAATCAGAAATACATTACCTCATTCTAATCTGTGAAGTCTCTTTCTTTCCTTGGCCTGTTTGAACATCTAACCCTAAATCTCAGCTGCAGCCTCATCTTATTTGATCTTAGGTTTACAAATACTGTAACTCAACTCAGACAAAAAAACATTGAAAACATTGAAGATAACAAAATGTCCATCCATTATATTGAAAACATATTATCCATGGAAGATTAGATGTTTATATACTTGTTAGATGATTTAAAAATCAGTTTTAGTTTATGTAAAATAAGATAAGCAACAGCTGTTTTAGTAAGAATCAACTTCTGAATCTAAAATTGAGGATCATAAGACAAGGCCCTGCTTTGATAACCTTGGACATTTTGGGGAAAGGAAATAGTTATCTGTTTTTTACACAACTCTGCCAGTGAAGATCAGCCAGGAAGAATGTGTGACAGTGTGTATTTTGCACAGGGATCATTTAATAGAGATTTGAAAAATTAAAAGTGTCTGCCTTATACTATATACTGACCTTGTTCTCTCTTTTGGTTTGTGAGTTCCCAAGATTAGTAGTTTGTGTTCCCATAAGTTGTTATAAATCACCAAACACACCAATCATTCTCCAGAAGTATATAAATAATAATAACATGAACAGGAACACAAACATCACAAGAGGACAATGATGCCCACAGTGACTCACTTCTCAATTCATATGTCTCTTCAATTTCCTCCGGCTCTGATCCAAATCCTCAGGACCGCTGAGCTTCTTCCCAGTCTTTAGCTCTTTTTCCACTTATCTAAGAACTGGCCTTCCCCTTCAAATTCTGTGCTTACAAACATTGTCCAGTTCTTAGCAAGTCATTATGAAGTAGCATCTACTACTAGTGCTGAATTTATTATATTTAATGAAGATTCCTACTCCATTAGTAAACAATATTACCAGTGCTAATTGGTCAAATTTAATAACCACCCCAGGTTCCAGGAAGACAAGAAAATGAGCAAAGAATCACACATCCCGAATTGGAGATGGGGTTTTTCAGGAGAGCATTCACACAGATCACTTGGGAGAATATTAATGCCAAGTTTTATAAAATGATTTTATACAAAGAAACAGGGAAGTACATGGAATATATTTATTCAAATGTAAATATGTTCCTTCCAGATTTTCCAATGTTGTGCATAGGTGTATTAATCAAAATTGGTGATTAAGAAATGTTCATAAAAGGATATAAAATTTTTGTTATCCTTTCAAATCACCCATGACTTTATAATAATGTGAAATTTCTCTTTTTAGAATGTTTTTGTATAGAGATCCCAGAGCAAAGAACATAATTGGTAAAACCACATTTAGTGATTAGCCTTTATGTAAGAAGCACATACCTTTATTATTTTTTTTCTGACATAGCAAAGAGCATTATTCCCTAGCCCAGTGAGAAAAATAAAAGCAAGAAAAATGTTCTTTGGTTCAAAGCCCAAATTTTCCCACTTTATTTCTTATTTTGTTCTTAAAGTGCTGGGACTGTGCAGTGATTTTACAGGGTAAACAGCTCATATTCTCATTCATTTCTAGCAGTTTCTAATGGGCCTTTCATAATTGTTTCGCTTATTGCCACATAACGCATTTGCTAGATCATGTCCAAACTAAAAAGAGGGGTCTGGGTGCCGTGACATCGATGGTGCTAAATCCTTAAACCGTACAATATGCACAAAAATGTCGATGTCAATAAGAAATATTAGTATCAGTGATGCTGAAAGAGATAATCAGAAAGAGGAAGAGAGAAAAAAAATGAGCAGCTTAATACCTTAGAATGATCGACCTGCTTTATGTACATAAAGAGCGTCACAGAGAACTCCAGAATAAACTTTTAGAGGGCAAGTTGGAATTGGAGAATTCTTCTTTTACATGGAAATATACATTTTTCTAGCTCAGTAGATCTTACAAAATACCCTGCAATAATACAGCAAATTAGGCCAGGTTAAGAAAATAAAAATATCAAAATATATTCTCGAATTGAGCCACGCTGTGGAGGCCTTAATTGCATACTATGTTTAAAAAGACGGTCTGTGACACCAACAACATTCGCATTCTCTCTGTGATGGCAGATGATCAGTCTCTAAGAACACTGTGACAAATGCCCTGCCACACTGGGATCCCAATGTTGGAGAATATGCTTTGTTTTCATATCTGTATCAACACGATACCTTTTTTTGCAAGGTCTGTCATTTTGACTTGTGAGAAATGATTTCTTCTTCCAGACATAGTCAGTCCTCATCTCCCAAGACAGGGCAGCCAGTGGAGGAGAGGCTTATGCCAAGAATACACAATCATCTTATTCTAGAAAATGATGCTTTCAGCGATTATCATTCTAAGAAAGGGAGAAAAAGAAGCATGAGAAAACACTCTCAGTGCAATGAACCGTATCCTACCTTTTCTCTTTCCAGAAACATAAAATATACTTGAATGAAAGATATAAAAGCAGTCAGGCATGACAACGCTGTTTCACTGTGGAGTGATTAGCCTGCAGAAGTTCTTCAAAGGCAGTTAGAGAAGGAAAATTTCCTGGCTCCTGAGAAAATTAGTCGGAATTACAATGATAAAAGATGAGAAATGTCTGTAGGAAAGAAGCTAGTCTCCACTCAAAAAACAGGTAAAAGACAACACACAGAAACATGCTGGTTAGACACCACTCGGGGTCTAATGTAAAACTCCCAGTCTTTGTAAGTGTGGAGAAAATGCTAAGAAAACAGCATAAGGAAGTTGTATAAGCCTGAAATATAAAGTATGCTATTCTTGGCAAAAGGGGACAAAACACTGGATGATTGATTAGTCTGTAATAAAGACACTTTCCTAAGGTCTTTGACCACTTTATAAGTAGTCAATAATGTATTTTACCAAGGCAATATTATTGACAATAATATGTGGATCAATAAGCGTAACCATTTGATAAACATGCCTCCTCTCAGCCTAAGTATCAATCTTAGTTATTCAGGGAACATCGAACCCATTTGCAATCACGTGTCCAAATGCATTTTCTTCTGTGCTAGGTTTAAGGCTTTAGGACATGCTGATTTCAATCCTTAGCCATGAATGTGGCATCTTGGAGAGGCCGATGAAATCTTGAACTGGCAGTTTTCACCTCTGAAATAGGCTTGATTGCCCTGGCCTTTAAATGTCATGGGCTGGGCAGGAAAGGTTGAAACATTGCTTTTAAATATCTAGCAGTACCAAGATCTTTCATGCTGATAAAGAAAAAGTAAATATTTCATTTCTTTCACAACCTAGAAATTTTATCTCCCTCAAAAAGCATGAACAAACATTTGTCTCAATTGTCTTTTAACTAAGAAAGAGCTATTGAATTGGCTAATTTGGTAATTAGTAATTACTTAGTAAATTACTAAAGAAATTAGTAATTTTCTTAAGAGTAGCCTTTAATCTCAGAAAGATATGCCTAAGGCACATTTTTAAAATGAAAAAAGTTACATGTGAAGAGTTAATGTGCACATATTTCTAAGGAAAGTGACAATTTTACTAGGATATAGGCTACCTCTTATGAAAACTGCTTTAATTTTTAAAGTGGAAAAAGAAAAGTTAACTATATCTAGAGAAAAAGGACAATTATAGCTCATTAATATTTTTGTTTAACATTTATAGCCATTTTTATAAACATCCATGGAAGTATGATAGTTAATGGAAATTATTTCTCTAGAATAGCACTGTCCAAAATAATAATGATGATAAGAATGACATATGCAACTTATAATTTTCTACTAGTCATATTGAAGAAAAAGTATTATAAAACAAGATAAATAAATTTGTCACTTAAACATTTATTTTTAATGAACAATCAATATTATAGCAAATTTATACTGCATTGGCTTTTGAATTTAAATAAATCAAAATTAAATAAAAACAAAAAACGTTAGTTCCATGGTGGCAATAGCTGCATTTCCAGAACACAACAGCCATAGGTGTCCCAGTGGCTGGCATATTGGTTAGTGAAGTTTTAGAACAGATGGAGATTAAAGCATTCATATAAAAACTGAGGAAAGGGAGGCTCAGATCAGAGAAATGAACTTTCTTAAACCACCTCACTAGTGAATAAACCAACCTCAACTAGAACCTTTCTTCGAAGCTCTTTGTATTTCTTTTATGTATAGTTCTGTTGAATTCTCTTGTGATAAGTTTAAAGTTTACATAACAGTAAAATCTTGAGGGTTATCTCTAGTGCTTTCTATTGTTCATGCAGCTCTATGAAGGAATAATTCATTGACTATGCCAAAAATAAGTCCGACATTTCCAAATGGGGCTCTTTTTGAGATATTCAGCAACTCTAGAGTCAGATTAGGACACATGGACACTCTTCTGGCTCTTATTGTATTCTTCAAGAACCAGCTACCCGTCTAAATTGCCACAGGTCTCCTGCCCATGTTTCTGTGCCTCACTGTAGTTAGCTATTAGATTGGTGGTTTTACTAAGAGTCTTGTGGCTGTGTCAGCCACATTCCAGAAATAAAGAGCATGTCACGCCTTATCTAGATTCTTTTTTTAAGTCTTCTTTCAGACAACCGGCCACAGGCAGAGTCACTTCAGTTAACTCAGCTGTAACAGATGATGGAGCTCCTCCGTAGGACCTCTCATCCATCATACAGCACACCCTCCCCTCTGTAGAAATGACACATCTGTACAAGGCTTGGGGTCATAAAAGAAAAGAATCACAAAGAATAATATACAAAAGAATGTGTTTCATCAGCACAAGATAGGGCTATTTCAAACAAACCAAAACATGGCATTTTCTTCAAGTGTGAGTACATTTTCCTCATGAAAATCCTATTTGATCCTTCCTTTGTCAGCTACAAACAAGCTTTGTTACTGCATAAAATTAGGAGTCATCTTCTGAGTTCTCAGACCTTATATCCCTTTCATTGAATTATCCTCTAATGCCTTGGACTGAACTGGGAACTGTCCCAGCGCCTTGTCAAATCCTTTTATTTTTGTTATGAAGCAGGTTTTACCTGAAGGAGATGCCCATTTGTTGCCAAATTTAATTAAGGAAAGTTGGATCTCTTAGAGAATATGAGTTGCTAAATAACAAAGGACATTTTCTGTGTTTTTCTACAGCAGTAAAACAACACCATGTTCTTTTCATCTAAGTAAACAGACAAAACAGAACACTTCCAACCCCTGCTTGCATTGTGCATATTATATGATCATCATTATCCCCATTGAACAGGCAGAGAAATTGAGATGCGGAAAGATAATTGGAGCTACCTAGTGCCATAAAGTAGAAGACTGGGATAGAAGTCATTAACTTTGTCAATTTCCACAGCACAGCTGAGGCACTGTGGGTTTGAAAAAGAACAGATGGTAAGTGAAGCCAACAACTAACGATGGAGGTTTCCTTCAGCGGCTTGGAAAGCTTTGGAAGGCTGTTCTGCATGCTAAATAGGATAGAAATTCCAGATATTGAAAGCAAGCCATATTGCCTTACGTGGGATTATTAAATATAGATCTTTTCAGAAAGGTTTGGCTAAGGTACTAAAAATATCTTTGAGCGTCCTAATTTCACAGTGTCCAATTCAAATAAGTTTTGTTCTAATAGTGGGTATTCTTCTCAGTGGTCCATTTTAAATGTATTACCCTAAATAATAGGGCATTAATAGGGCAAAATTGTACCTTTTATATGAGGTTTCCCCCAATTTTTTTCCCCATTCATTTCCATGGTGCATTCAGAAAAATCTAATCCACAAATAAAGTCCATTTCTTTTTCCTTGGTAAATAAATTTGAAACTACCAAGGTTTTGCCTCTTTCTCCAGAATGCTTAAGAACAAAATATTTTCTGTAATGCAAAAGTGAGAACCAAAAATTATGAATACTTTTATGATATTATTTTCCATGCATCAATGATGCTTTAGCTCCTTGACACATCAAAGGGAGGGTATTTTAAGCAATGAGATATACTTTTCATTTTGACCTATTTCTATAACTGATATTATTTGATTTTAGTATAACTTTTAATTTTATGCTTGTAATTAAGATAGATTAAATAATTCAACCTTTAACTATATACTCTAAAACAGCACTGCCTAATATATTTATACATAGAAATTATAATAACTGGAATATATTAGGCTCAATAAAAATATTTTTTAAATTAATTAACTTCATCTTTTTTTTTTTTTTTTTTTTTACTTTTTAACGTGTTCGTTAGAAAATTTTTCATATGTGACTCACATTGTGTTTCTATGGGATAAAACTATTAATGAGCAGGAGTTGGCAAACCTTTCTTGTGAAGGCCCAGACAGTAATATTTTAGATCTTTGGCCAAATGGTCTTTATGTCAAGTACTAAACTCTGCCCCTATCTAGCATGAAAACAAGCATAGATGATACATACATTAATGAGCATGGCCATGTTCTAATAAAACTTTATTTATGGATACCAAAATTTGAATTTCATACAGTTGTCATGTGTTATGAAATATTATTATTCTTTTGATTTTTTTTTTTTAACCATTAAACATGGAGAACGGTTCTCTCTTCTCAGTTAAAATAAAAATGGATGAAGTATAGTCAGTCAGATTTGGCCCACAGGATATAATTTGCCAACACTTGCTCAGAGTATAGGTTACAAAAATTGCAATGTGGGGGCAATCCTATTATTCACCAAAGCCTGTTATTCATGTCAAAATTAGAAAAGAAAATGTTAAATGAGGATCTCTTATATAAAATAGAGGTAGGGCGGCACCTGTGGCTCAAAGGAGTAGGGCACCGGCCCCATATACCAGAGGTGGTGGGTTCAAACCCAGCCCCGGCCAAAAACTGCAAAAAAAAAAAAAAAAAAAGTAATATAAATAAATAAATAAAATAAAATAGAGGTAGGAATACTTTATTTCCCATGTGCCCCAAACCACACATACAACAATTTTACCCTCAGGGATTAATATTAGCAAATTTTATCTCAAATGCTCTTATGCTGGTATTTTTTTCATGAAAGTTTTAAAAATGAAAGAGATGAATCTAAGACAGAAGGTACAAAAGAATTCACGGATGTTAATTCTTCTGGGTAGGTTCCAGTTGTCCTGGCAGTGATTCAGGTGGTGGTGCTGAAAAGAGAATCAACAGAAGGTTGAGCTGTCTTGGCAGAGTTCAACAACAGATGAAGTTTAATCCCTGATAATCCCTGACATGCATCTTATAGTTTAATGGCACAAAGAGGTTTTAAGCAAATAGATAGGTATACCATTTGAAAATGTGAATGATATGGAATAAGAGCAAGTACATGGACAGAGGGTTTCTCAAGCTCAGCAATGCTTATACAACCTGAAGACTTTGTTAAAGGGAAGGATGTGTTTGCATATCTAGGTGACGCCTTTCATTCTGGGATATATGGTGTAGCCATTCATGGGCCCTGCTTATTATATTATTCTGTCCTCTAAGCTTCCAAGTGATGTTGATACACTTAGTCCTGGGACTACCCTTTTACCAAAATTCAAGATTTATAGTCTGTTTTTGTCTGTTTTTTCCCTTTTTTTGGTCTCTTTGCTTTACTGATCTACCCAATTACCTAGTACAGTACTTAGCACATAATAGTCACTCAATAAATACATTTTGGATGAATGAAAGTTGATGTAAGAAAAAATCACATATCATTTAGGATTGAGGTATCCACAAATTCAAATTCTGATGGAGAAATATTTTAGTTGAATATGAACCCAGAGCCCTCTCACCTTCTAAATGCTACCTCTCTACCCCTCTTCCCTCCATTGTTAATTCTCAACTTTCTTATCTCCCACATATAAAAGACCTCAAATAAAGATGAAAGTTTTTGGTAATAGTCAAATATGGTGCCTCTTCTGTGATATCTGCCTTTCTAAAATCGGTGCCTGGAGAAATAACATTTTTAAAGGATTGACTCTCTAATAATAAAGTTTAAAGACTAATGACAACAAAATGGAGACATGTTTGATATTAATGTCTTTCTGGTCACACCAAATAATTAAATAACTTATTTGTAGTCTCTGCATAAAACTAATGAAACAATCTTTAGCAAGCGTAAGGCACATTTTTTTTTTTTTTTTTTTTTTTTGCTGTAAACAAAGGTTGGCATTTATAATTAACATGATAACTGATGGAAAATGACCTCTTAGACCCTTGTAAAGTATCTGAGATCTTATCTGTTTCAACCACTTTCTTAAGATAGGAATGTTTTTATTCCATATTCTATTTTTAAAAGATCATATAAATGACCACTCACAAAAAATATCTATTGCATTATTAGCACCTGCTAAATGATACTAAGTTGTTTCTTTAATAATTTATCTCTTCCTAAAACTTTCATGTACTGGTCCTGCTTCAGGACATCAACAGATGTCTTAGTGCTAATAATCTCCTGGGAAATACTGGTGTAGTCGTTCGTGGGCCCTGCTTATGTTTTCCAGCCTTCTGGAACCCACCAGAATAAGACCGATTCATCTTCACTGTGACCACGCTTCATCATTTTAGAAGACAGTTATTCTTAAAGATGTTGAAAACTGTCCATTCATCTATAAGAGAAGTGATTTCATTTGATCACTCTGACATAACTGCCATGTACCAGTGGTCATCTGGCTCTGCACCAGACAGGCATGTTAATTTTATTGAGAAGTACAAGCATTGGACAAGTTAATATAATATCAAACATTATGACAAGGCAAGAAATGATGTTATGAGATCTATGTAGTAGGAAGATAAGGTTTCTAACAAATTCACTTTTAAATTGAAGCCTAAAAGACTGAGGTTGACCAGAATAAGGAAAAGAATATTCCACCCCAGTCAACAAGAAGTGCAGAAACTCCATTGGAGAAACTGAATACAAAGATGGCTACAGCATAGTGTGGGAGAGGAAATTGTTATGAGATAAAACTGGAGAGCATATGAGCAACAAGATAATTTCACAGTTTTTTTACTTCCTTGAGCTAGCAGACAAAAAGAAACGGTTGAAGAGTTTTAAGCAAGATAGTGACATGATCAGATTTGAACTATGGAATGATTGCTCTGGCTTCGGCATTCAAAATGCAATGGAGGTGAATGAAGGTAGAATCGGGGAACAATACCAGCGTTTTCCAAAATATAACATGCATATCAATCATTTAAGGATCTTGTCAAAATACATTTAATAAGTAGGTTTGGGTGGGGCCTGAGATTCCTCATTTCTAAAGAGTTCCCCAGTGATGTTGATGTGATGAACCTCAGTTTCAGTAGCATGTTTAAGGCCACAGGTGAGAGATGATGGAAACCGGATGAGGTAATAGCGGCACAGATGAAAACCAGTGAACAGATTCAGATGAGCTTTATACAGTAGATTCACTGAAGTCTTCACAAACGATTAGATGTGGGAGATAAGAAAAGATTGTTCCCCAGTTTTCTGCCTTAGCAAATGGGGAGTTTGAGGGGGTTATTGTGTCTTTAAATCTTTGTAATTCAAAATGAGGCAAAACTATCTATTATTTTCAGCTTTTCATAAATATAGCAAATTGTCTCCACTCAGCTGTTCTCCAGCCCATAAACTCTCATGTATTTATATTAAGATGTGTTAAGTGGCTTAGAAAGTGCCTTGATATGGTATGTGGTGTTTTTTAAGACGATCTGAGAATTAGCTTTCTGTATATACAGCAACATGCACGTTCAGTATCTGTATTCCTGCAGGAGTGCAGATCTGCTCTTCTGCAGAGCACTGTGGACGCCAAAGGCTTGCATACCAATGGGGCTTCTTTTGGCTTCGGTAGCAGAAATGGGTAACTAGAGATGAAAAGGCTCATTTCCTAAATTTTTACAACTGGTGTGGTAGTAAGAGTGGAAATCACATTTCTCTGATGAGCTGACATGGATTTCAACAGCTAGCATTCTTTTTCCACTCCCACAGCACATTCTCTGGCAGATTTCTGTTAAACAGAGGAGGCAATTTAAAGCTTTGATTATTATAGATTTCTTAAAGTTTAGCCCGCATAGCAATTGCAGCCAGTCTTTCTAGAATAGTTGCAAGAAGAGATGAAGGGGAAAAAGTCTGATGCAATGAAGCAACAAAACCTCATTTTGAGAGACAGCTCTGTTCTCTTCAGTCTGAAATATCATATCCAGTGTGTTTTACGAACAAAATGTTTATTTGTTGAATTATTCAGGCATAAGAAAAATGAGCAGGTCCTGGACTTGTCAGCTGATTTGGAGAGCTGAAATGTTCTTGGTTGCTAAGGTTAAAAAAAATGGTTGTTTATGGTATATATTCCATAGTTTTCCATCTGCTTAAATAGAGGCTGACACAAATTCAAAGTCAATGCCTTCCTTATAAAGTGATCCTTTGTGATGTAATTACAGAATGAAATCTCTTGGCTGAAATAGGATTTTCTCTCCTGGAGATGACATTAAAAAGAAATAGATATTACCAATAAACAACTGAGAACCTAGATGAGTGTCAGTGAATGGAAGTAAATGCATTTCTTTAATTCTCTTCAATGCAGCCAGAAAATAACATCTTTCGGCTGAAACAAGCAATTCAAACTAGGCTGCCGGAACTGAGCAAGCCAACCGGGGTATTGATGAAGTCCTGCAAAGAGACAGACAGCTGTCTTTTAACAAGACATTATTATCGCCCCGGCAGCATCTCACCCTGATCTTCTGACAACTTCCCTAAGGCCAGCAAGGGTGGTCCTTGTTGAAAGGACGATTCCATTTCTTCCAGAGAGACAGAATTTTTCAGCCCCCTCAGCCCTTAAATAGCCCTGTGGCTGGACTCTTGCAAGGGAATGTGGGTGAAAGAGATGAATGCCACGTCTAGGCCTGGCCCTAAAACCATCCCAAAGCTCCTCCACTTGCTCTCTCTCTTCACCCACTGGCTGCCCAGTTGAAGATGATCCAGTGGAAGATTCCTACGCTGTAGAAGAAGCCAAAGCCACTGATGTGTTCATTTTAATCACAGCTATTAACTACACCAGGGGTCCTCAAACTGCAGCCCCTGGGCCACATGAGGCGGTGTGATTGTATTTGTTCCCATTTTTTTTTTTTTACTTCAAAATAAGATATGTGCAGTGTGCGTAGGAATTTGTTCATAGTTTTTGTTTTTTTTTTTTTTTAAACAATAGTCTGGCCCTCTAATGGTCTGAGGGACAGTGAACTGGACCCCTGTTTAAAAAGTTTGAGGACTTCTGAGCTACACTATGACTAATTGACTCCCTATAGCCATCTACTGACCCAAGGCCCAAGTTAAAATGTACCAAGGGGGAGTAGCTCAAGTCCTGGAAAGAAAAATCCACTGCTGCTGTCCCCACATCTGAGAACATTTCAATGTAGGAGCGTAGATCAACTATGGTTAGCCATAGGAGGTGAAGCAAATTAAATCAGACTCCCCAAGTGAGTAGAGCCAGAAGCCATGGGAACCATGAGAGCTGCTCTGAAGTGTGTCAGAATAGTTTGGTTTCCTCAAAGTTTGCTGTTTCTCAGTTTTCTTCTTATTAAATACATCTTATGTTAGAATTAATAATGTTTGTTGCTGCTGTTGTTAGCAAGCTTCATTGAGTTTCTATAGACTGGCCAATCTTTCATCAATCTAAATTCAGGTGACTGCTAGAAGATGGGATTTGGGACCATTTCTACAGCAGGTCTTAAGACAAGGCCATTCATTGCTCTTCTTTCCAGACACTTACAATTCAATTTATTCTAATGAAGATTTAAGAGCTCAAATCATACTGTTTCTATTCAGTAATTCAGGCTATTCTTCCAAAATTGCAAAAGGGCCCAAGAACCATTACCCATCTGGACTGCCTGTTGCTTTATCTCAGATCACACGGTTTCTTCTCCACAGCAAGGTCCGTTAGTTAAATAAAGAACCTTCTGGCTTTAGTGATGGGAAGAGAGAAGGAAAGCATTAAAATATTTTGATTCCAATTAGGAAGAGGGGAGGGAGGAAGCAGGACAGGAGGAGGAGGTAGAAGGCAGGGACGAGACCAGAGGCAGGTGGGAAGAGAAAATGAAGCAGGAGAAAAAAAAAAGAAAGAAAGGAAGGAAGGAAGGAAGGAAGGAAGGAAGGAAGGAAGGAAGGAAGGAAGGGAAAAGGAAACAGTGTGGGTCAAGTTTATCACTGGGCATGGGCAGGTCCACAAAGTGAAAAAACAGGCTGCTCTAGTAAGCCATCCCAAGTTCAATCTTTTTCAAAACAAAATAAAGTTATTAGAATGGAGGATCCCTTCTAATAACTTTGGGCTAAGTGTTCAGGAAAGAGAAGAGTGAGTGCGTTGATAAATGTAGCTACTTTGTGTAGAATTTTTAAACTCTGTGTCTGAAATGCAATGTAATAACATATAATGTAATATGTACTAACATATGTAATATGTAATACATATAATGTAATATAAGAGACAGAGTGGAAATCTTCATCCAGATACGAAAGGTAAGTAAAACACTGCAGGCTACTCAAAAGGCCTTTAAGAAAAGAATGTAATTTTTAAATTAGTGGTCAAGCTGACACATCCTTTTTAAGTGAGGATCATGGTAACTCCTGTTGTTCTGGGTTGGGCTTCCATTCTTATCTCATCTCTGGTTTCTTCACACTCAAGTTTTCTTTCCTTTCTTTTCTTTCTTTCTTTTTTTTCTTGAGACAGTCTCAAAAAGGTGGTGGAATGCTTGAGCTCAGGAGATCCAGATCAGGGTAGAGTGCCCTGGCATCATCATAGCTCACACCAACCTCAGTTTCTTGGGCCCAAGTGATCCTCTTGCCTCAGCCTCTCCAGTACCTGGGACTACAGGCACCTGCCACAATGCCTTGGCTAGTTTTTCTATTTTGAGTAGAGACAGGGTCTCACCTTTGCTCAGGCTGGTCTGGAACCCCTGAGCTCAAGCACTCTACTGCCTTGGTCTCCCATGATATTAGGATTACAGGTGTGAGCCAACGTGCCTGACCTGCCCTCAATTGCCCTTTCACAGAGCTACCAGAACGATACATTACAGCATACATCCAACTCTTTTGTAAAAAAATCTTCAGTGACTTCCTTTATTTTGATTAACCCAAATTTCCTTTAACCACACATGTTCAGACCTCCATTTTCCTGTTTCCTTCTTCTATTTGAGAACAACCTGAGCCATTGCCTCTTCCTGTAACCCAGCAGTTCTCAACCTGTGGGTCGCGACCCCTTTCTAACAATGAAAATGCGTCTTGCTTATCAGATATTTGCATTATGATTCATAACAGTAGCAAAATTACAGTTATGAAGTAGCAACCAAAATAAATTTATGGTTGGGGGTCACCACAACATGAGGAACTGTATTAAAGGGTCACAGCATTAGGAAGGTTGAGAACCACTGCTCTAACAGTTAGTATATTGTTATCTTAGTCAAAAGAGCCCTTTCTATCCTCCTCCCTTAGTAAATCATTGACAATACTTAAAGGCCATCCTTAATCCCCTGGGTTAATTTCTTTATAGGTCCTTCACTCCCCTGGACGCCAAGACTTTCACCCTCTTTGTTATACATTAGTAAATTTGCTATATGCCAAGCACTTTACTCAGCTAACAACCTAATGAGGTAGGTGTTCTCAGTTTCATCTGCTTTATAAGGAAACTAGAATAGTAATTTGTCCAAAGCCATAGAAACATGCAGAGACAGAACTAAGATTTTAATCCTTCCCTGCTGGCTGCAGATCCCCCGTCCATACCATGGGGTGTCTCTTACAACTGTGCTCAATGGTTGTTCACAATTTATTTTTCTCATCCACAGAGGTATAAGATTCTTGAAAGCAGTCATATGTTATTTTTCTTTGTTTCCCAAGGCACTGAATATTACTGTGCATATATGCATGTATGTAGTGTGGATTTTTCTTAACTGAACGAATAGAGAAGGCTGGTACCATGCTTGGATGATGAAATCTGGAAGGTCTGTAGGAATTTACGTGCAAATAAATATTCATCCACGGTGTCTCTGGTGAAGGTGTACAATTGACTCAGAAGCACCAGGCCAATTAAAATCATCTACATTCAGTGTCTTTAAAAATGATTGTTTTTCCTACGTAAAATTTCTGTGATAATGAATTCTTTTCCCTATAAGGAAAGGTGAAATTGGACGGAAGACATTAGACTTCAAATGTGAAGGAATCTCCAGGATGTAATCCCTACTAGGAAATGGTTAAATTCGACACAAGAATAATTAGTCTTCAATGTGAAGGAATCTCCAGGATACAATCCCCACTAGGAAATGTGAAATTGAACAGAAGACTCATTAGACTTCAATGTGAAGAAATCTCCAGGATGTAATCCCTACGAGGAAAGGTGAAATTGGACAGAAGATTCATTAGTCTTTAATGTGAGGGAATCTCCAGGATATAATCCCCACTAGGAAAGGTGAAATTGAACAGAAGACTCATTAGACTTCAATGTGAAGAAATCTCCAGGAAGTAATCACTAGTAGGAAAGGTGAAATTAGACAGAAGAATCATTAGAGTTCAATGTGAAGGAATCTCCAGGATGTAATCCCTATTAGGAAAGGTGAAATTGGACAAAATAATCAATAGAGTTCACTGTGAAGGAATTTCCAGGATATAATCCCCACAAGGAAAGGTGATATTGGACAGAAGAATCACTAGACTTCACTTTGAAGGATTCTCCAGGATGTAATCCCTAGTAGGAAAGATGAAATTGGAGAGAAGAATCATTAAAGTTCAATGTGAAGGAATCTCCAGGATGTAATCCCTAATAGGAAGGTGAAATTGGACAGAAGAATCATTAGAGTTCAATGTGAAGGAATCTCTGGATATAATTCCTACTAGAAAAGGTGAAATTGAACAGAAGAATCATTAGACTTCAATGTGAAGAAATCTCGAGGATGTAATCCCTACTAGGATAGGTGAAATTGGACAGAAGAATCATTAG
Source organism: Loris lydekkerianus (assembly GCA_963574355.1). Taxonomy (NCBI): domain Eukaryota; kingdom Metazoa; phylum Chordata; class Mammalia; order Primates; family Lorisidae; genus Loris; species Loris lydekkerianus. The sequence continues at coordinate 36,734 of CAUYPK010157818.1, forward strand.
TCTTCAATGGGAGGGAATCTCCAGGACGTAATCCCTACCAGGAAAGATGAAATTGGACAGAGGAATCATTAGACTTTACTGTGAAGGATTCTCCATGATGTAATCTGTACTAGGAAAGGTGAAATTGGACAGAAGAATCATTAGTCTTCAATGTGAGGGAATCTCCAGGATGTAATCTCTACTAGGAAAGATGAAATTGGACAGAAGAATCATGAGACTTCAATGTGAGGGATTCTCCAGAATGTAACCCCTACTAGGAAAGGTGAAATTGCACAGAAGATTCTTTAGACTTCACTGTGAGGGAATCTCCAGGATATAATCCCTACTAGGAAAGGTGAAATTGTACGGAAAAATCATTAGACTTCAGGTAAGGGATTCTCCAGGATGTAATCCCCACCAGGAAATGTGAAATTGGACAGAAGATTCATTAGACTTCACTGTAAAGGATTCTTCAGGATGTAATCCCTACTAGGAAAGGTGAAATTGGACAGAAGAATTATTAGTCTTCAATGTGAGGGAATCTCCAGGACATAATCCCTACCAGGAAAGGTGAAATTGGATAGAAAACATTAGACTTCAATGTGAAGTAATCACCAATATGTAATCCCCACTGGGAAAAGTGAAATTGGACAGAAGAATCATTAGACTTCACTGTGAAGGATTCTAAAGGATGTAATCCCAACTAGGAAAGGTGAAATTGGACAGAAGAATCATTACACTTCAATGTGAGGGAATCTCCAGGATATAATCCCTACTAGAAAAGGTGAAATTGGACAGAAGAATCATTAGTCTTCAATGCGAGGGAATGTGCAGGGTGTAATCCCTACTAGGAAAGGTGAAATTGGACAGAAGAATCATTAGTCTTTAATGGGAGGGGATGTGCAGGATGTAATTCCCACTAGGAAAGGTGAAATTGGACAGAAGACTCATTAGATTTCACTGTGAAGGATCCTCCAGGATGTAATCCCTACTAGAAAAGGTGAAATTGGATAGAAGAATCATTAGAGTTCAAATGAAGGAATCTTCGGGATATAATTCCTACTAGAAAAGGGGAATTGGACAGAAGAATCATTAGTCTTCAATGTGAGGGAATCTCCAGGATATAATCCCTATCAGGAAAGGTGAAATTGGATAGAAAACATTAGACTTCAATGTGAAGTAATCACCAAGATGTAATCCCCACTGGGAAAAGTGAAATTGGACAGAAGAATCTTTAGACTTCAATGTGAGGGAATCTCCAGGATATAATCCCTACTAGGAAAGGTGAAATTGGACATAAGAATCATTAGACTTGACTGTGAAGGATTCTAAAGGATGTAATCCCAACTAGAAAAGGGGAATTGGACAGAAGAATCGTTAGACTTCAATGTGAAGAAATCTCCAGGATGTAATCCCTACTAGGAAAGGTAAAATTGGACAGAAGAATCATTAGACTTCAATGTGAAGAAATCTCCAGGATATAATCCCTACAGGGAAGGTGAAATTGGATGGAAGACATTATATTTCACTGTGAGGGAATCTCCAGGATGTAATCCCCACTAGGAAAGGTGAAATTGGACAGAAGAATCATTAGACTTCAATGTGTAGAAATCTCCAGGATGTAATCCCTACTAGGAAAGGTGAAATTGGACAGAAGAATCATTAGACTTCACTGTGAAAGAATCTCTAGGATATAAACCCCACTAGGAAAGACGAAATTGGACAGAAGAATCATTAGAGTTCACTGTGAAGAAATCTCAAGGATATAATCCCCACTAGGAAAGGTGAAATTGGACAGAAGAATCATTAGACTTCACTGTGAAGGATTCTGCAGGATGTAATCCGTACTAGGAAAGGTGAAATTGTACAGAAGAATCATTAGAGTTCAATGAGAGGAAATCTCCAGGATGTAACCCCACTAGGAAAGGTGAAATTGAATGGAAGATATTAGACTTCAATGTGTGGGGATTATATCCCTAGTGGGATGTAATCCCCACTAGGAAAAGTGAAATTGGACAGAAGAATCATTAGTCTTCAATGTGAGGGAATCTCCAGGATGTAATCCCTACTAGGAAAGGTGAAATTGGACAGAAGTATCATTAGAGTTCAATGTGAATGATGTAACCCTACTAGGAAAGGTGAAATTGGACAGAAGAATCATTAGAGTTCACTGTGAAGGAATCTCCAGGATATAATCCCAACTAGGAAAGGTGAAATTGGATGGAAAAATACTAGACTTCAATGTGTGGGAATCTCCAGGATGTAATCCCCACTAGGAAAGGTGAAATTGGACAGAAGAATCATTGGACTTCACTGTGAAGGATTCTCCAGGATGTAATCCCTACTAGAAAAGGTGAAATTGGACACAAGTATCAATAGACTTCAATGTGAAGAAATCGTGAGGATGTAGATCCTACTAGGAAAGGTGTAATTGGACAGAAGAATCATTAGTCTTCAATGTGAGGGAATCTCCAGGATGTAATCCCTACTAGGAAAGGTGAAATTGGACAGAAGAATTATTGGACTTCACTGTGAAGGATTCTCCAGGATGTAATCCATACTAGAAAAGGTGAAATTGGACAGAAGAATCATTAGAGTTCACTGTGAAGGAATCTCCAGGATATAATCCCTAGTAGGAAAGGTGAAATTGGATGGAAGACATTAGACTTCAATGTGAAGGAATCTCCAGGATATAAAACCACAATCATGGTCCAAACCTGTGATATATAAATATTTATTATTTTGAAGATGATTCTTTATAGTGCTTTAAAATGTTGCTTTTCTATCTTTACTTCTATTACTTTTACACCTTTACCAATAAATATTGTTTTAGTATAATTAACCTAAAACAGAATTGATCTAATTATAATGGAAAATTAAAAGAATTCACTCATATATTTGACCAGCATACAAATTACCAGAAATTGTTTTGATCTAACATTTCCACTGAATTTTTATCATGAAACTGAAATTTATCGCCTTCCCTGGCTTGTTTCATGCTCGCCATCTGAAGCTATTTTTTTGTTTGTTTCTTTGTTTTTATAAGTCTCCCAAGGAAGTCTCAGTGCCCATAACAGCAAAAAGCAGCTTGGAGTCCTTTACATGAAGGTTTTGGTTGATGACGCCCATTTCATTTGCATCATTTAAAAGTAAATCCTGAGACATTATTTCATCCTAATCACAGTTAGTAAATGTTTTCAGACTCTGACAGAACATCATGTGAAATAAAAAGTTTAAATACATATGATTTCTCACACCTAATTATTCTGAAGACTTTTATTATTTCATTAGATTACTTTGTATGATTGTTTTAGTTACTACTTATTTACTGGACACAGTGTTGCCACAGCAGACAGAAGGGGACCTTTGCCCTGTTTGCTTTGGAAGGAGCTCTTTGCCTCTGATTATTCAAGTCTGGTTACATTAGCCTTGTGACTTATTTCCTCCAAGAGGAAGAAACATGGTCATAAATATGCCAGAGAGAAGCTTGTATTGCCTTTTTCAAGAGCATCAGACCAGACCATCCCAAACTTGGAAAGCTGCACTGCCATCTGGGGGATAAAGTCTTAACAGTACACTCCCTGTTCAGCTGAGATGGACGGGGGAGATTCCACAACAATCAGAAGAAATTGGAAGCGATGTTTGTTTTTCTAAGATACAGTGTGATGTCATGTCCTGCATTCTGGGCTATTTCTCCAAAGCAAAATATGCATATCTAAACCCATTCCTAATCTTAAAAATAGGGTTCTGTCGCGATGACATAACACTATATTTTATTACGTTCTATTTCCTTTAAGTCACAGTTTGAACCTAAAGGTGTTTTAAAAATTATTTAGCATAAGCAGAGATGATGAAAGAGGAATCCAAATGTTTCTATACTTTGCCACCCCAGTGTCACATAACTAGTAGTAGATCCCAAACATACACGTCTCCTGTCTCCCAAATGAATGTCTTTTTATCTGTAAGACCCTGGTCCCAACATTATCAGAATACAGATGCTTCCCAACCTAGTAAACAGCCATTTTACTGTTTTCCTCGTCTTCCAGTACATGTACATGTGACTCAACCACACTGCTGATTTTCAGGGTCTATTACATACATTCCTCTAGTAGGAGGCAAATAAGACATTAAGGTGGGGAATAAATGGTACTGATTGACTTTGGCGCTCATTTTAGAGATTCATATACTTAACCTTTATTAATCTTTGATAATTATCTTTCACAAAGCCCTGAGCTATGGGTGCATTAAAGAGGGAAATAGAGAAATAAAAATTTGTAGTCCATATGTAATTACCATTATAATAAATAAAACCTAAAACACACTAATTTAATTTAGCAAGATAACTAATAACTGAGTTATATACGAAGTAGAAATAAATTATAAGTTACCCCAAGAATTGCTTCATGTGGTTAAGTAGGTTTAGTTTTTTTCCCGCAAATTGCTAACATATTTGTTATATGTAAGCAAAAAAGCTATCACTCATTAATTAATGTATTTATTATTGTCACATTATTTCTATGAAGAAAGGATTGAGCACATTGTTGTTATGAACTAAAATTCATCCTTACCTTCACCAAAATTCAGAATCACATTGTGAATAGGATTCCCTAAGGTCTTATCCTAGGCTCAGGAAATAGCTGAGGCTTCCTGGGAATCTCTCCAGGGCTTCCAAGCACCTGCCTAATCCTTTAACCGTAATAGGTAAAATGCCTGAGTCCCCAGCCACACCTTTGGTAGACTGCAGGTTGGAAGGCACAAGGTGCTTTGACGTTGGAGTAATTGACTACAGGTGCTATTTATCAGGCCTGGTGAAAGCGTAATTCCTACCAAGAGGCATCAAGTTCACAAGCCCTTAACCCACTAAGGTGGGATAAAGAAGAGAAGGCTTAGAAGAAATGAATGATGGTCAGATCAAATTAGTATTAATAGAACTCATATAGTGGAATGATCTGTTTAAAATTTTCTAAATTGCAACCCATGGCAAAAATAAATTTTATTGTCAAATACGCACACATACATGTGCATAAATTAAGCATATGAACAGATGTTCATATGCTATAACAGAGAAATATAAAGTGATGATGATTTCAAGAAAGAAAGAAGTTCGTTTCTCCTATGTGAAATTGCAAATGGTTAGGGCCAGGCCTGGAAGGGCAATTACATTTCAACATGAGTTTTGATGGGGGGAGGGGAGGCATTCAAACATAGTGAGGACAAATCCTCTTCTCCTAAAGCAACAGAATTCACTTCAGTTCATACCCCACTGCCAGGAATTAATCATGCAGTCACATCCAAATGTAGGATAGATCATATAATACAGGCTTCAGCTGAGTGGCCATGTGGTAAATACTAATATTCAGTACAAAGACGTGTTGGGGGGGTCATTCTGCGTTTTGTTTCTTTTTTTTTTTTTTTAAACTAAAAGAGAGGTCTCCTCATATGCAAAATAGGTCAAATACAATAAAAGTTTCTCAGTTATGTTTTGCATTTGTTTAGAGGCCCAGGCTGATGTTGGCGCTACCATATTGAACACGTGGATTCCACTGGTGGAGGGTGAGAGAGCTGTTCTCGCCTTCTCATTGGTAGGCAAGTGGGAAAGGAAGGTGGACAAGGTATGCATAAAGACCTTGGCCAAGACATGACGGAGTTCACATATGATCCTGTGTAGATACAAGAAGGCACAAAATCATAGTCCCTGGATGGACAGCCCTTTCCTGAGACCAGCTCTGCAGTCTGAATGCGGACATGAATTTGGTAGGAAGGTAGGTTTTTTTGCAACAGAAAAGGAAAATGAATATTGACGTCTACTTCAGTGTTTGGCATCATTGCTCATTTAAATTATAACTTGCTTCTCACTCATAATTAAAACATAGTCCTGTCCTCCCCCTCTCCAAGAAAGATAATTGAAAAATCCTGTCCAACCAGGCATAGTGGCTCACCCTGTAATGCCAGTCCTTGGGAGGTCGAGATGGGCAAAGAGCCTGAGCAAGAGAGAGACCTTGTCTCTAAAAAATAGTCAGGCATTGTGACAGGTGCCTGTAGTACCAGCTACTTGGGAGGCTGAGGCAAGAGAATTGCTTCAGCCCAAGACTTTGAGGTTGCTATGAACTGTGATGCCATGACACTCTACCAAGGGCAACAAAGTGAGACTTTGTCTCAAAAAAAAAAAAAAAAAAAGAAAGAAAGAAAGGAAAAGTTCTGCCCAGTCCCTGCTTCCTGTTTCAAGTCTTGCATACCTGGGTGACATTTCTATCAAGACTGAAAGTGGAGTCTCATGAATTGGCAATGTATAATCAAAATTAAGTTAATTTATGCATTGGCACTCTATAAATCAAAATTAATTCATGAATTGGCAATCTATAAGTCAAAATTAAGTAAATCGGTCTCATCCTCCCCAACCTAATACACAGTGGTGAATAGAAACAGGATAGACATTACAAAAGGAAACTTCAGTTTTTACAAAGGAAGAATACAAACAGCACAGCAGAGCTGGGTTTGCTGTCCCAGCAGTGGATTAATTTCCTGTGTTGAGCCGTCCGGCAGCTCTTCATTCCGTGCTCTGCAGCAAACCTCCTTGGTCATCATCCTGTGAATAGATGATTGTGCCTTCAGGGAGATTCCTGCTTATCCACTGTCTCCACGGCTATGTATGACATTGACATTGGAGAGTATTACCAACTTGGGAGCTTCACAATGGTGATCCACTTCTTCCTGATGGTTGGCACAGGTTTAAAGGGACAACATGAAAGACTGTTGTAAGCGGGGAGCGTGGCTTCTTTGCCAACAGAAAGCAGCAACAGACTTCAGTAGGTCCATGGAGTCTATTCCCATCACTTCTGGTTGCAAGTAAATCAGGGCAATGTTCTCATCTGCGTGTCACTTTTTAGCCTGAAAACTCTGCTCTTTTGTTTACTTGCTCCTGTGACCCGTCAATCTCCCTCTTGCTCAATTTAATAGCGACGGCATTAAGGAGAAATAAAACAACTGACTCCAGTAGGAAGGCGACATTTTTAATCTAATGTCTCCCTCTGGGCTGGCTTCCTTTGTCTGGTAGTCTTAATGGTTTTGTCCACTCTTATCTTCCGTTCAGACTGTTCCTTGATATAGAAAGTCATTTTATCACTGCCTCAGTTTGGGCACAGAAGCCTTTGTTTTCTGTCAGGACTGATTTATAAAGTTCTGAATTATAAGACTCTCAGTTTAGAACAGAGGCCAAAAAAAAAAAAAAAAAAAACAGGAAACATAGTATAAGAACGTACTTTCTCTTATTTTTGTCCTTGCAAGTGGCTAGTGATAGCTAAAGTTATAACTAAAGTTATCATTAGTAAGACTAGGAAGAATATAAGATAAGCCTTGGTTGGCAAACAGTCAAGGCCTTGCCAAATAAACTTCAAGAAACTTTTTATCACAGTGGACTTATTATCATCACCTATTCAGTCCAAGTACTGCGTCCTCAGTCCCTAACACGTAATCACTAAGCCAATAGAATATTTTTAAGTGTTGTTTCTGTAGCCCCACACAATTCAACCATGATCAGAGAGAATTCACAATAATAAAAGCTTGAATGAGAGACGTTTGCTTATCTCTTAATTATAAGTTAGCCAGGATGTCCATGGATGGTACAGGGCTCCATAATCATCAGGGTTCCAGGGTCCTTCAATCTCCTTGTCTTGCCATTTCCTTTTTATTTATATATTTATTTATTTATGTTCTCATTTCAAATTAATGTGAGGGTACAAATTTTTAGATTACATTGTTTTCAATTCTAAGGTAAAGTTCAAGTTGGAGCTGAGCCCTGCACCCGGGGGGGGGGGGGGGGGCGGTGCAGAACACCCACCCACAGTGCACCTTAGCAAATACCGGCCAGTTTATACCAAATTTCCCATTATTGGT
>CAUYPK010157824.1:0-40212 GCA_963574355.1 Loris lydekkerianus
CAGTGGGGAAAAGATTCCCTATTCAACAAATGGTGCTGGGTAAACTGGGTGGCAACCTGTAGAAGATTGAAACTAGACCCACACCTTTCACCATTAACTAAGATAGACTCTCACTGGATAAAAGATTTAAACCTAAGACATCAAACCCCTAATTTCAACCAACTAACCAACCAGTACTCCAGACAGCCTTCTAGAAACTAAGAACTCACCAACCTCTGCACACCTTGAGGCCCGCCTTTTCCCCTGTGGGAGCCAGCACCTTCACCTGCTTCTAGAACTGACCCTGAGGCCCTGGCCCCAGTCCTACTGCTGCTGGGGGTTCCTCCTTATCTCCTCCACACAGGAGGAGATTATCTCCTTTGCAAGCCTCACTGCTGTTTATCAGTTCCCTCCATTTGCTCTTTATCTAATATTTCTATATGGTGGAAAAGAAGATGTTGCCCAAGAGCATGAACTTACAGAAACGCTTCCTATCTCAGGCTCTGGAATGCACACTTTACCTGTGAAGAACTGCTATTGTACCTTGAAAGGAACATACGCTGCCGCCGTATAAATAGCTTCTCTTTGTGTTTTGTCTTTTAAAAACGAACGATTACTGCTTTTTCTCATTTCAAAAGTAATTCACACTTGCAGTAAAAAGTTCAAACGCTATGGAAATGGATGGCTTGGAAAGCAAAAGGAAGTCTCCTGTAGTCATTCCTCTGCAGATGCATACTGCAAATGATTCAGAATATGTTTTTCCATATTTTTACTATACACACACTAGCTTCTAAAAAATAAAAACGGAATTATATTGGAGACCTGTAGGGCCAGTTGATTTTTGCACTTAGCGTATGGTGGAAAATCTTCTGTCCTTAGAGAACCGACGTCATTATTCTTAATGGACACATGAACTCCCTTGCCTACTTCATTTACTGGTGGTCATTTGGGATGGTTTCAATTCTGGCATCACAGACAGTAAACTTTTCTTTATATACATCACTGTGTACTTAGACAAGGTCAAAAACTGCTTTATCTCCTTGCAACCCACATTTCTTATTAAAACCCAGAGGTAAGGGCATTTGTGAGGGGAAGGAGACAGTGAAGGGAGGTTGGTGCCTTTCCCCGTGTCAGGAGGCAGTGGTGGGTTAGGGCCCCCTTGCATGCTCAGCCCCAGGAGAATAAATATCCTGAGTCTCAAAACTCTCAGTGCCCAGTGTGAGACAGATTCCCTTCACTCTGTCCTCCCCTAACCTTCCCCGTTGCTGAGCACAGGCCTCCGGAAGGCTAACTTAAAAGGATTAGTGTAGTATTTTGAGTTTATTTTTTTATCTTTTCTAATTATTTTTAAAATGCAATGTCTTTCAAACTGTAGAGCTGTGACCGTCTGTGGGTTATGAAAGCAAATGGAGGATCATAAATAAGCAATTATAAAAAGCCAAGAGAGTAATATAGAAAATAGCAGAGTGTCTATATCACATGAAGTATGAGTATTGTTTACTTGAAATTTTATTCCAAACGTATGTGAGTGTATGTATGTGTTGGGTGTTGCCTTAAGTCGGGCTCTCTGGAAGCAGAGCTCAAGACGAGATTTAGGCATATGTGATCTCTGTAGGGAGTGCTCTTAATAAAAAGGGGGCTTGAGAAAAGCCGAATGGGGCTGAGGTTGAGTAGGTTGATCCAGGTTGAGCATGAGTGTGCTGCGAGCCCGATCTTGGACGAGCCCTGAAGCTTGCACTGTCCCACAGAGTTGGTGCTGCCTGAGGGAGGGGCCATCCTATGCCCCTTGGTGTCCACAACTAGTCAGGGGCTACAACTGCTCGGAGAAAGAGGAGTGCAGAACTTTCTGGAAAGGCAGCTCCAGTTCAGCCAAGGGCAATTCTGCAGAGTTGGAGGCAGCAGGGATCTTTAGCAGTTGGCTTGTGGGTACGCCAGACTGAAAGAGGTTGCCAACTGTGTCCATTAGTGTGGGTCATGGGAAAGAAAATGTTTCAGAAACCGTGGATTAGAAGAATTTAGTTCATCAATCCGTGGGGACAAAATGAGGCCTCTATCACCATCTTTTCTTAATTTCATTAGACAAAGGCAAATCCCACATATAATTGGAATTATATCCCCATCAGAGATAGAGTCACCACATTCCTGACTAAATCAGGGGTGGGAAGGGAACAGAGAGGATGTTTCTAATGCATTAATTTTAAGCCTTATGGCCCAGCAGATACTTAAGGAGGCTTAGAGCTGGGTTTCCTGGCTGGGAGCAAATAACGCTGGGGTGGAGGTGGGCAGGTTCTTAGGGGAACCCTGAAACCCACAAGAAGATGACATGTGGTCAGAGAGAATATTTTACAACTTGGATTTTTTTTTTTTTATTATTTACTACCATAAATACAACATGGGACAAAACATGAAATTCACATGAGTTTTTAAGATGAAGCGTAAAACTACAAAGAGATTTCAGTTCACCGATTGCCACTGTACCACTCTCCTTGCACTCCTGGAGGTTCTTGTTCATTTGCCTGTACAGTTGGCAGTCAAGGAGAAAATTAGGAAAAGCAGCAGTTAGAGTAATTCTTCCTCCCCATTGAGGACAATCCAGTTGACGGGGGAAGCTGGGCCCTGCATCCTTCAGGATCTGAGCAGTTTGCAGGGAGCAGACATTCATCCACCCACAGTCTTGGCCACCAATCCTAAAATACCAGAACCATCCAGTCAGGCGACAGACAGTGATTAAGCACCAACGAGGCGCTAGCACTGGGGATGTAATGATGAACAAGATGGACCATCCTGCTCTGGCTGTTCTGGTCAAGGGAAACAGACAAAGCCACATATATAACGCAGGAGGTGTTAGGGCTGCACAGCGACCCCTCGGGTCTCTGTGTGGCAGGCACAAGGCAGGAGGGCACATTTAGGCTTCCTCTGGGTGGGTGGAGGCCTTGACTAGTCCTAGCCAGTGAGCCATGCATGACAGTGACGTGCACCCCTTCTGGGCTGAGCAGTGGAGTGTGGCTCCCTGGAGCTCTCTCTTCCTTCTGGCGCCATGACCTGAGCAGGGCTCCATGGGGTCCCTGGGCCCAGCCTCCCAGCCCCCCTGCAGCTAATAGGTGGTGTGAGAATGCTTGAAACCTCTATTGTTTAAGCACCCGAGATTGGAGGGTTGTTCATTAGTGCACCATAATCTAGACCATCCTGCCTGATATAAAACAATAAACTAGAAGGAGTTGTGATAACTGCTGGGAATAAAATGAATAAGTTGCTAATATAAAATGCCTGGGGGTGGTCAGGGAAAGTTTCTGTGAAGATGGGAAATGTGAGCTGGGACCTAATGGATCTAGGTAACCCATATTTCCATCTGTTTTGCTCTGTTGCTGAGACAAACAACGTAGCCCTAGAATCATAGAGGCAAGGCAGGTAAGAAATGAGGGGTGTGGACTTACTGAGGGCGCACAGCTAGTTGATGGTGTAGCTGCTGCTCTACCTTCAGCATCTGGGCGTGGGTGCAGGCCCTCTGCAGTAGGGCTGCAAAGAAGGTGAGTGAGGTGTCTGCAGTGAACCTGTAGGAGACACATGCCCCAGACCTGCCTGCACTTGCATGAGTTAGTGCCCCCCTAATGCCATGCCCTGGAGCTCACCCTCAAGTAGGAAGTCAGTCTCAGGGTCACACAGGGCTGACACCCGAGAGTGCCTCCTTCAATACTGCACCCTAAGCGCCTTGCTGGCCTCACCCTAGCCCCAGCTCTGTCTACACCATCATTCTCAGGAACAATAATGTATAGGCAGATGGCATTTGGATGACTGTGGCTGTGTCCTTGGTCTTCTACTGCTCTAATCTGAAAATAGCACCTACCCTCATTGGGACCCTGTGACAGAGAGCACCTAGCACTTTATGGTGGGAAAGTGTCATTTTTGATGTGCCAGAATTGGCTTCTTTCCAAAACTGTTGGTGGGCAACCAAGGAGGGGACTGGAGAATGAATCACAGGAGTTTGAGGAAGAGCTGGAGGGAGGCTGGCCCGCACCCACCTTTCCCTTTAGTGGGGTAAAACTTTCCTTCTACTCTGAAAAGAGAGGTTTCAATCGCAGAAAAAGATTCAGTCTCATTTCCACAGGTGCCAGTGACCATCAGCACCCTCTTTCCTGGCCACAGGTTTGGTGACAGAGGATGGCAGGGGCTGACAGCCGACCTTTGTCAGCAGCTCCTACATTTGGGGCACGAGTGGGTGTTTCACAGGCTTTGATCTCGTTTTCCCACCCATCGGCAAGATGAGGTTGGCTTTCTTATCTGCACCTCCAAGGCAGAAGCTCCCTCTCAGGGAGTGAGGACCTTGCCCATTTGAATTCGTGTCTGTCTAACTCTTACCCACTTGAGGACAAGGGGTATAGAAAGGGTAAACCTCGGTGGCCAGAAGTACTAACCCAGAGGACAGGACAGGGGACAGAAGAGAGACAAAGTCACCTACTTTACAAGGTTGTCTTAACCCAGCCCACCCCTAGGTTGGGGTAAAGCTTCCCAAATCCACCACCTTCTGGATCATTCATTTTAGGAATTTTCTGCTAAGACTGTTGAACAAGCAGGTGTGTATTCAGCAAAACATTGTTAGATCTTCAGGGACGTGATGTAGGAAATCTCCATTTTGCCACTTTCATATTCCACTCAGTTTTACTGAGGTATAATTTGCAAACTGTGGAGTTTACCTGTTGTAAGTGAACAGCTGGATGATTTTTTAGTTGATTTATACAGCTATGCAGCCATCACCACTTCCCTCAGTCCCCAAAGTTCCCTGTCGTGCCTGTTCATGGCTAACTCCCTTCCCTTCCCCCAGCTCAGACAATCTCTGTCCACTTCATGTCTGTAGTTTTGCTGTTGGTAGAGCGCCTCAATGATGGAACCACACAACGCATGGCCTTTTGTATTTGGCTTTCTCCCATGGCCCAGTGTTCAACTATGTTGTTGTTAGTGTCAGTACTCATCCTTTACATTGCTGAGTACTATTCCATGGGATGGATATTCCCTCCACCCAGGTGAATGCTTCTGTTCCCTTCAAAATGCATGCTCAGGGGACTTGATCAAGCTAAAGAGCTTTGCACAGTTCAGAGTACCACAAACAAAGCAAACAGCCTTCAGAATGGGAGAAGATTTTTGCATGTTATGAGTCTGACAAAGGCCTGATAACTAGAATCTACAGAGAACTCAAATTAAACAATAAGAAAACTGCTAACAACCCTCTCTATAAGTGGGCAAGAGATTTGAACAGAAACTTCTTGGAGGGTGGCAGGCCAACGGCCAAAAAACACATGAAAAAATGCTCATCATCTTTAATCATCAGAGAAATGCAAATCAAAACCACTCTAAGGTATCACCTAACCCCAGCAAGAGTAGCCCACATCACAAAGTCCCAAAACACCAGATGCTGGTGTGGATGTGGAGAGAAGGGAACACTTCTACACTGAAATACATTCTTCTTAGTCAAGTATTGCAATAATGGAAAAATAAATATCCAATGTACTCCATACTAATACAAAATCAATATATAAACAGTTACATGTTAATAAGAACACTAAAACACTAATATAGTCCAGTTGGGGGGTAGAGGGAAGCAGGAGGGGGGAATTGGGAAGGACATATGGCAGAAGGAGGAAGGGCATGAGGTGAGATCTCACCTAATATGCACATTGTGAGTGTGTATAACACGCCCCCTGCGTGAGGGGCTCCTCTACAAATGGAACTGGAAGTGAGAACAATGTAACCTAAAATTTATACCTTCATATTAAAGTAATAAATAAATTAATTAATTAATAAAATTAGTAAAATGCATGCTCAGAAACTTAGTCTCCAGTGCAACAGTATTAAAAGATGAGGCCATTGGGAGGTAATTAGGCCAGGAGTGTTCTGCTCTCACCCAAGAAATTAGCACCTTATAAAAAAGACAGAGGAAAGTAACGAGAATGTGGGCACAGTGTTTGCCTTCTCCAGAGAACACAAGGACAAGGCTCTACCTTGAAGCAGAGACTGGGTTCTTACCAGATGACATTAACATCACAGTCACCTTGGTGCACACCTGTAGTCGCAGCTACTCTGGAGGCTGCGGCAGGAAGATTGTTTGAGCCTAGGAGTTTGAGGCTGCAATGAGCTATGATGACGCTACTGCATTCTAGCCTGGAAAACAGACCAAGTCTCTCTCTGTCTCTCTCACAGACACACACACAAGAGTCCTTTTGAATGTTTGAGCCAGATGCTTCTTATCAGCATAGGTCCACTCTGTCTGTCCCTTGCCCCATGGAAACACAGTCCACTCTGCCTGTCTATGCCTAGAGCCAGCTGAGCCCATGTCATTCACGTCTCTTCTAGCTAAATAGCTTTGGCTTCTTTCCCTCCAGGGGCTCCCTCCTCCCCTCTCAGCCCTCTCAGTGCTTCTTGACGCTAATGTCCTGTACATGGCATGTGCCACTTGGTATTTGGACGTTAGAGCTTTGAAAGGCAGGGATGACTGGGAACATGCAGTTGGATGGATTTCCCAGAGGAAGCTGGAGGGAAAACAGTTGCTGACTTCCATTCCAATTTGTCAAGCAGGACGGCTGGAATTGTTAGGCCTTTTGATTCTTAAGACTCTCTCTGGGAGAGGGACGGCCAGGGCAGAAAGGGACCTATAAGAAAAGGATGAAGAAGATAACTCAAAAATCATACTTGTCACTCACTTGCACACTTACAGATCTGACACTCTCGTTGCACTTGTGACCCAACTGTAATGTCTGTTCTTTTTGTGGGGACCTGAAAAGATTCCTTGCGTTGTGGCCCCTTCCTCAGTCTTCAGAGCCTGAGTCAAGTCTTTCTCTCATTGCATTGCCCTGCCCTCCTCTCCTGACTTTGTCTTTCACTTTTAAGGACTCTTGTGATGACATCTGGGCCCACGTGGGTAATCCAGGATAATCTTCCTATCTGAAAGGCAGCTGGTTAGCAACCTCGGTTCTCTCGCAACCTTGATTCCCTTTTGTTACATAAGATAACATGTCCGTAGGTTCCAGGAATTAGGACAAGGACATCTTTGGCAGGTCATCATTCTGCCTATGATAGCATCCTTAACTAGAATTGAGAAATTTGAAGTTGAATTTTCAAAATTACTAGCATGAGTTGATTTGCCACCATCTTCTATTGAGATTTAAAATGATTCTAGGTGTCAAAAATCAGTGGAAAATGGAAAATGCTTGCTCAGAGGTCATATCATTCCTGCAGTGAAGGAGTGAAAACAGTAGAACCTCCATAGCTGACCACCTCCTTATATTGACCACCCCCTTAAGTTGACCTAATTTACATAGACCAGACATGCACCTATGTACTGAGTAGAAGTTCCTTATGTTGACAGCCTCCGTATGTTGACCAGTTTGTTATAGTCCTTTGTGTGGTCACTTACAGAGGTTCTACTGTATTTTATTTGAAGAGCCCATAGTAATTGAAATGGATTGAAAAGTGTTCTCCAGAAAGGTTTCTCCAACTCCTAACCCCTAACACCTGATGCCTGTGAATGTGACCGTTTTGGGAAATAGGGTCTTTGTAGATATAATTAAGTCAAGGATCTCAAAATGAGATCATCCTAGAAGTAGGGTAGGTTTTAAGTCCAGTGACTGGTTTCCTTGTAAGAGAAAAGAGAGGAATATTTGAGAACACACACACACACACACACACACACACACACACACACACGGAGGAAAAGGCTATGTGAAGACAGAACAGCAATTGGATTCACGCAGACACAGCACTGCCAAGGGTTGCCAGCCATCATCAGAAGCTGGGAAAGGCACGGCACAGATTCTCCCCAGAGCCTCCAGAAGGAATCATCCCTGCTGACACCGTCATTTCGGGCCCTTAGCCTCCATAACCATGAGAGAATGAATTTCTGCTTTTCTTGAGCTACCCAGTTTGTGGTGATTTGTTGCAGCAGCCCTGGGAAACAAATGCCGTCATCACCGAGCCAACTTCTTCCAACTGATAAAACATGGTTCCTGTTAGCTTCATTTTACCCAGAGAGGCTGTTTGTTCACTGTTCCAGCTGCCCCTGTGACGTTTGGAAAGTTTAGAGGCCATGCCTATGAAGGCAAAATAAAATGAAAATTCAAGGTAATCATTTGCTTTCTATGGAAAAGAGAATCTGGGAGTTATTGACCTGGCTCTGTGTCAGACACGCTGTGGTCATTATTTTCCGTAATCCCCATAATGTCTTTATGAGGAAGGTACTATGATAATCTCCATTTCAGAGCCTTGAAAACTGTCACAGAGAGGAGAGGCGATGTGCAGAGATTCTAATTCAGCTCTTCCCAAACCCTCAATATTTCTGCCTGAAGATTCAAACTAGAAGTTGAAACTGATCAAACCTTCCAAAGACTTGTTCAACTTTCCTCCTGAAGTTGTCTTTTAGGTCGAAAAAGCTAGAAAGTTGAAGGGTTCCGGTAGTCAACTATTAAAGTTTAAAAAAAGTGATGAGTTGAATAAATCCAGAATATTCCTTTGTATTCATATCACACCCAAAGGCTTTTTCCTAAGAGAAGCTACTAAAGAATCAAGTCATTAAAAAATGTCAGAAGCTGCTGCACAGATCTCACTGATACTCATTTGATTATGAAAATATTATCTTTCCCCACAGCTATGCTTTTGTCAGGGGTGTGGAGAGATAACTGAACAGGCAGGCCAAAGGCTCGGAGAATTCATTACCAAGATAAATAGGAAAAAGGGAATTTTGAGAGGCTCTTAGGGGCCTTATAGGGGTTGCCAGAGCAATCATTCTTTTTGGTGTCTCCAATACAGCCTGGTTCTGTTCAGATAATGGAGACAATTTGATAAGCTTGATGTTTTCTGTGCTACCCCAGGGGTTGTGTTCAAGGGTAACACCTTGAGTGTCTTGCCTTCCACCATTTCTGCAGGCTTATTTTAAACAAAGTTAAAGCCAAGCCAAGTGGGTGGCTATGACCTCAATCCCAGGGTCACTGAGGTGGTCACCTACCCTTCTGGGTAGAAAATAAGCTCCTCTCTCTTGTGTCTCTCACTACTGAGATAATGCCATTTTTTGACTCCCAGAACCCTGCATTTCAGTGATAACTCTCCGGCCTTACTCAGTGTAAGTCAGTAATCCTGGTTATAATCTCTTTGTGAACAGAAAACCAAAAATTGGGATGCTTCCATCTTGTCCTCTGGTCCCACCTGCTGCTCTTGTTAAAACCCAGGCCAGTGGGCCACTCTGAAGCAGGACTTGACTTACTCATTACTGGAGAACTGGGAGCCCGAGCTCAGGGCTGGGACACTGCGCCCTCTCATGTCACTGTGCCAGCTGGGTTGTGAGACTGTGTGGAGGGGACAGAGCTGATGAAGGGGATGGAAAAGGTGTCTGTGTCCTGAGTGCCCTTGGCCAAGCCTGTCCCCAGATGCCTGTGGCCCTTCCCTCTGGTTTCAGAATCAGCCCCCACAGCCTCACCTCCAACTCCCTCGTTCCTGGTCAGACATGGATCTTCTCCCTTTAGTCACGTGTCCTGTCTGTTTGAGAGTCTGTGAGTGAGTGGGAGAGTTGGGATCTAGGGCCGCCTCACATTTGGGATTCTTTCCACCTTTGGTGACTAGGGCTCCTCACCTTCCTGATGTTCTCGCTCAGTTCCAACCAGGCTATGTCTGAGGGAAAGAAGGCATTTGGAAAGAATGCTACCTTGGAGTTTCCTTTCCTTTCCTAAGTTTGAGAGGGCAGGCTGCAGCGTGAGATGTGCTCAAGCTTTGGGGCAGAGCTCCGAGGTCCGGGTTGGGCTCTGCTCACCAACAGCAGCACTTCCCTCACCAAGATGTGATTTTCCCATCTGTAATATAAAAGCGTTAATCAACATAACTTCAGGAGGTAGATCCAGCTCTACCATCCAGTGACGCTGAATTTTGTAACCCTGCTTACTCAATTTCTATTGTTTTCTGAAAACTTGACCTCCCAGCTACTGTTGCTTCTCCTCTCTGCCTACTGACAGTACACAATGGCATCTTAATCGTCTTGACATTGACACGCAGTAGAGAATTTTCCATCCCAGTGAATCTTCACAGTGACGGAGAGAAGCACAAGTTTGATATAATTTGTGATGTCTGATGTGATTCTTCCCCTCCTCCTTCTTCCTACGACTCTATCAGGCATGTGCCAGGCGTCCTCAAACTTTTTAAACAAGGGGCCAGTTCACTGTCCCTCAGACCATTGGAGGGCTGGACTATAGTTTAAAAAACAAACTATGAACAAATTCCTATGCACACTGCACATATCTTATTTTGAAGTAAAAACACAAAACAGGAACAAATGCAATCACATCGCTGCATGTGTCCCGCTGGCCGTAGTTTGAGGACCCCTGGGACAGATCCCATGCACGCTGGTTTGCTTGAAGCTCAAGGAATGCAGGGGTACAGTTCTTCTGAGTTTGCCGGATGCTTCTAGAACCAAGCTGCAACTCTGCTTGCTGCCTCAGAGGAGAGGGTGGCGGGACGAATCCCTGCCCAGATGCCAGCAACTTCCCTTTGCGTTTCTTCAGTCTGAAATTTCTTGAAAGCCACCCTGGCCACTTACTAGCTGGGTGATCCTGGATAATTTATCTGGCCTTACTATGCCTCGATTTCCTCTTATATAAAATGAGAATGATACAGTATGTACCTCATAGGGTTGTTAAGACCTGAAGTATTTGTCCAACATCCAGATTCCAGGGGCCCCAGCTCAAATGTACTGAATCAGCAGCTCTGGAGTTGGGACTCTAAATCTGTGCTTTTGACAGCTCCCCAAAGCCACGCTCTTGTATATTATGGTGTAAGAACCAGTGCCGTAAGCTGTTCTCCAGTGCACACAGTGTTATTTATTTATTTATTTATTTTTTAGAGACAGAGTCTCACTTTGTCACCCTCAGTAGAGTGACGTGGCATGCCTCAGCCTCCCAAGTACCTGGGACTACAGGTGCCTGCCACAATGCCTGGCTATTTTTTTTGTTGTTGCAGTTTGGCCATGGCCAGGGCTGGGTTCACACCTACCACCCTCGGTATATGGGGCTGGCGCCCTACCCACTGAGCCACAAGTGCCGCCCCCATGTACACTGTTTTAACCTGCATTGACTCATCTGAACTTCACCATGACTCCAAGAGGGAAATGTGGAAATCTCCCCGCCTCTTTATACTCAGGAAACCACTGCTGAGGGGTTAGGTGCATTGCTCAAGGTCACACAGAGCCCCCAAACTCCTGATGCCCAATACACCTTTCTGTTTTCTCTCCTGGTGCCGCCTCTTCTTGCAGGAAAAGATGCTAACATGTAGCCCGTCACAGAATTGGGCTTGACTTGTTTCCATTTCTTCTTTCTATTTAGTGTGTGAGTTTCCTTTCTCCTGTTTGGCAGATAGCCATTGTCTCCCTTTATAAATGTTTTTATCTGCTGCCGCTTTTATCTTATCAGACCCACAGTATGTCTTTCTGTTCCTAAAGATAATTCCTGCTTTGCTGTATGTCACCAGTGTCATCTCAGTTGCTGCTCAAAATAACAAATAGATTTGTTTCCAGTATAGAAGGAACCTGGCAGAGCCCTACTTAGAGAGAGCAAGCGTTCTGCTCCGCCTGCCATGCCCTGAAAAGGACTTGGCTGCACGTACCTTGAGAGATTCAGAGGGCCATGTCCCTGATATTTCAAGGAGCATGATTTTGAGTGCCTCCCGGAACTGAATAAATAAGAATCAATGGGGAGAAAGTGGGGTGCGACAGTCTGGACAAGTTGGGAGTAGTCTCTTGGGAACACAGATGCCCATACGTAGAGTGGAGAGGCAGAAAGCACACCAGGATCGGGGTGGATTACAGTCACCCTATTTGCAACTGAGTGGCCCAGAAAGAAAGTGACTTGGATCTTCTGAAGGGAGATAAGCACTGCTCGTATTTTCTATTTTCTGTGCCAGGACTAGCCAATTCTTAGAGGCTGCAAAGGGCCAGCCAGGACCATGCCTCTGATGTGCAAAGCAGCCGGGCAGCACCTTGCCTCCTTTTCCTGTCTGGCCCAGAGACCAGGAGGCCTTGTCATCCAGGGCCAGGTACCAGGCACCCCACCACCACTCTTGCAATTTAGAAGCTGTAAAAATTATCCAATCTAGAAGTGTTCACCCTGCTCTGCCTCGCTTTTCCCTCAGAAACCCCAATAAAAGTCGTGGCCCGAGTGGTCCCTTCCCCCTGCCCTGGCGTCTTTCCCATGTGGCCCTGGCGGTGTGCCTTGCCTGCCTTCTGTCTCCAGGACCTGTGAGTTAATAAACTTGTCATTTCCTGAGTCTTGCTGTGTCTCCTCATGTGGCAGCACCTGGCTGACAAGCTCATAAAAGAATACAAAACAAGGAGCAGTGATCCCTACCCTGGCCCTTGCCTTGGGGCACTTGGTGGTTTGCAAGAGACGTCAGATTTGCCTGCGGGATGCCCCGTGAGCCAACTGGCGCATTAGCGGCTGGGGCTAAGGATCCAAAGGTATGTCTTCCATGCCCCATGACACTGCCGAACAGAGAGAGAAGGCAGGACGGGCGGCAGCAGTGGGGTGGGGGTGAGATGCCATCAGGCCTGTTACACAATGAGTTGCTGTTCATCTTTTCTTTTAATAAAACTTGCTGCGGAAATTTACTAGGTGTAGAATATAAATGTCTTACGACAATAACTAAGAAAATGCCGTGAAGGCTATGTTAACCAGTTTGACGAAAATATTTCAAATGGTATATAAAACCAGCACATTGTACCCCATGATTGCATTAATGTGCACAGCTATGATTTAATCTAAAAAAAAACAAACAAAAAAACACTCGCTGCGATGCTCAGTGGCCAGCATTCTTGCAAGCAGCACCCACTTCTCAGCCTGCTTGCCCTCCAGGTGCGAGAGCCCCAGCGTGTTCCGGTCACACAGAGCCTCCCAAACTCAATGGAGTTAAATCAGGCTTCATATGTCATGGGCATCTTGGATATAAGTTTCCTCACAGGATGATGAGCTCCTATAACTATTTCACCAGCGCCCTGGCTTTCTCAGCCTTGGCACTGTCAACACTTTGGGCCCAGTACTTCTTCGCTGTGGGAGCTGGCCTGTGTGATATAGGATGTTCAGCAGCCTTTCAGGACTCTGCCCACTAGGTGCCAGAAGGACACTTCGGAGCTGAGGTTCTAGTCCTGCCTCTGTATCTGCAAATTGCTTCCTCTCTGTGGCCTTCCTTCCTCAATTGGCTCACGGAGAGGCGTCTGTGTGGGATGTAGTGTTGCTGCCACTGGGTAGGCTCTGCCTCTGGGAAGGAGCTGGGGACATCAGAGCAAGGACCAGTGCAGCCATGGCCCCTCCTCATCAGTCTGGCCTCTGTAAACCGACAGCAGTCACCGGAGTGTGAAGACTGCTGCTTCCCCGCTGCCCCCAAGGCCCACACAAATCCACACTTGGTAGACTCAAATTCGAACACCCTGGAAAGGGGATCTGGGCAAGGTAGTGCCCCGCTGAAACAAGGTGACTCTAAAACAATCCAGCACAAGAGGGTAGAGAGCTGGTGATCCTTTTCTTCTTCATTTGTTTTAAATCTCCCTTTTGGCTACAGTTACAGCTTGGTGTAGTCTTAGCATCCTCTTGTCCATGCCATGACTCTCTCCTGCCATTTGGCGCATTTAAATGTGTCTCTCAAGGAAGCAAAGAGCACAAGCCCATGGCACACCATTTGCAACTTGTTCGTGAGAAAACCAGCAAACAGCTGCTCTCTGGCCCTGGGCTACTCTGGAAAATGCAGAAGGTCATATGGGATAGAAGCAGATTTGTGACAAGCTCAAACTGGTGGCTGGACTTCAGTCCTCCGTTTCAGATGCTGGAAAAAAGAAATCGCTGAAATAAGTAGGGTTCACAGTGGTTGGTGGTTAAATTTCCCACATCGCAATATTTAAGACTTACTCTCCAGTTACCGTGTGCACTGGTGGCCCTGCACGGCGCTGGGGGCAGCTGTCGGGGACGTTACACTCAGTTAGTTGCTGCCTTTTCCCCAGTCTGGTGTGGTGGGAAGCCTCAGAGGGGAAAAGTGCTGGAAATTGCTTTTTTTTTTTTGAGACAGAGCCTCAAGCTGTCGTCCTGGGTAGAGTGCTGTGACATCACACCTCACAGCAACCTCCAACTCCTGGGTTTTAAGCGAATCGCTGGCCTCAGCCTCCCAAGTAGCTGGGACTACAGGCACCCGCACAACACTCTGCTGGTTTTTTTTTTGGGGGGGGTGGGGGCGGGGGTGGTTGTCATTGTTTTTGGCTGGCCTCGGTTGGATTCGAACCCGCCAGCTGTGGTGTATGTGGCTGGCGCCTTAGACGCTTGCGCTATAGGCGCCAAGCCTGGAAATTGCTTTTAAAAATGAGCAACACACTGACCTCTCTCAGAGCTTCCTTGGCAGCTTTTGCGGGTGTGGCACACACCGCCACCAAGCCATCCCCACAAGGTTTGTTCTAACGACCCATCAGGGGATGGGCACTCTAACAGATTTGGACTGAGCACAGCCACTGCTGAGGAAGATGGGGTGAGAGGCCTCTCTGCTGAGCTGTCAGAAGACAGAAGAAGAAATGAGGGGGAGAATGAGAGGCTCAACAAGTCTACAGGGCACAGAACATACAGCCTGGGCTGGTCAGGTACAGAGAAAATGACTTACCCTGTGCTGGTGACAGGAACGTGGTTCTCCTGGCACTAGGTCCCCAAGAGCGTTCATGCACTTCACTGCTCTTTATAAAATCTGTGTCCTCTGCACTCTCTTTATTCAGCTAAGGAAGGCAGTATTGTATAATAAAAACAACAATAATAATAATAATAGCCAACACATATGGAGCTTTTCTTATGTGCTGGAGATTGTCCTAAATATATCACGTGTGTTAGCGCGTTTAGTTCCTACAGCACCCTCGTCAGCTGGGCGCATCCTTACTGTGATGCAGAGACGGAGGCACAGAGAGGATGAATAACACAGATGAGCTGGCCTAGGCCAGGATTAAAAGCATTGACTTTGAATTCAGACCATGAATCGCTCCATGTTTGACCTTGGGCAAGTTGATTAATGTAAATGAGTTTTAGTTTCTCATCTATAAAGTGGGAATAATAACAGTTGCTATATCTCAGAGCTGAGGTGAGAATTAAATATTATTGTGACATTTATATGTCTGGTACCTAATAAAAGCTTGGTCAATGGTCTGTTGTAGTTATTACTTCCTAGAATCTTTTATGTCTGGTTCACTCCAGCTGCCCTCAAGCCTTTCCCCCTTGCATCACTGTCTCTGTGCGTGTGTGTATGTGCACATATGTGTCCTTGTGGTCACCTGGGGAAAAAGGGAGATGGAAAAATAGAGCAGCCACTCAAAACTCAGTCTAGACTGGGGACTGTGCAATGGGCTGCAGCCTCCCTGGGGTGGCATCTGCCTGCCACTTTTTGTTTGTTGATTTATTTTGATTTGACACACCAGGGCAGATGGCTGGGGGAAGGGGGGTAGATGAGAGTCAATATTTGGTGACACGTGAATAATGCACTTGTGGAATTAATCAGCCTTGTCACTTTGGGCTAGTTGCCATGGCTATGGAGGGCCATATGTCTTGTATAAATCAAAGAAGAAGGACAGTGGCATATCCTGCTCCTTGTTTTTCTCAATACCAGGCTTCTCAAAGAGTCTCTGCCTTCTCTGTCAAGGCCATGGTCTCAGACATCTTAGGTACTACGAGTGGCAAGGGAGGCCTGCCTATGCCCCTGGAAGACAAGATGGTCTTTGCGTCTGTCTCAGGGATCATGTGCATTTTAGGGCATTGGTTTGAAGACCAGCAAACAGGTTTGGAAACCAACAGAATTACCAAAATTTTGTTTTGCCACCAAGCAAAAAAAGAAATAAAAAAAAGAAACCTACCATTACTTGATAAAAGGACATTTTAATACCAAAAAGTAGGAAGGACATAATTTCAGAATAGAAGATAGTTCTTCAAACAGGAGAAATTTAGTTTCATGAAAAACTCTCTATCATTTTTTTCTCATTTTATTGATGACAAGTGAAAACTTCCTGACAATTGGCCATGTAGGTGAACTTCGTGTGTGGGGGGGTAAGAAGACAAAACACTGAAAAGAGTGCTTTTTTGGTGTCCCGGTGAGTGTGGTTACCGAAGATGTGGGGCAGAGCTAGTAGCTACTCAGGGCCTCAGTATTTCCTGCCATAAAATGGGTATGTCCGTTCTCATCTTGCTTCCCCCACAGAGTAGTTCTGAGGATTTACTAGATGATATAGGTGAAAACAAATGGTGAACTCTTACCCTATTTGAGAGGTTCTTGGGGGCAGCAACGGTGTTCTTTGATGTCCCTTGGGTCTTTTATACAGAAAGTACTAGACTCCAGTCTACTGACTGGATCACACAGCGGTCAGAGGAGGGACTGTGAAGCAGGAAATCAAACCAGTCAGGCGGGGATGGCACTGCCAGGATGAGGGCCTGAGCTACCCCCTCCCTTTCCAGGTCAGCAGCTGCATATCTCTGCATTCATAAACACTACATTCAACATTTTCCCTCAACTCTGCAGGTCTTGCATCTCCAAAATGCTCCGTCTGTTATCTCCGGAATCCATTTACTTTTCTTTTCCTTGGTGAAGCTCGTTCAAAGGGTAACTGTTTTGGGTACTTAAGACACACAGATTTGGGGTGTTAGTCCTGGCATGAGACTACCTGGGTTCAGATACTGCCTCTTCTGCTTACCAACTTCTTTGGCAAGTTACCTAACCTCCCAGTGCCTCAGTTTCCTCCTTTGCAAATGGAGATAATAAAAGAATCCTCCTTAGGAGGCTTTATGAGGATGAAAAGAAATTAGTTTGTGCCAAATACTTAGCATAGTGCTGGGCCTTAATGCTCAGAGGCCACAATGAGACACCCTTATAGAATAGGGAGATAAGATTATTCCATGAGGGTCTAACCAGGTCCCAGCAGATATAAACAGAATCTAAGAAGGACAGGTTGGCCCCCAAGCCTCTGAGATCTGACTAATTTAATTAAATACTTTAATGCATTTAAAGATGGGCAATGTCAGTCACAAGGGCATAGTCACCATGGAAACTAAGATAAAGGAGAGCCTCTGAGACAAAAGTGGGCAATGTTCTTCTCAACTTTGTCTTGACTGGTGTTGGTGTGGGGGACCATTGACTACCACGTTTTAGGAGTTCCCAGCCTAATCTAAAGTCGGACTCCTCTGTGGAGACAGCTGCTCCAGGCAGTCTTAACAATCGCCACCTTTCACCTGCCTGACTGCTCTCTGTCCTGCTCCAGGACCACAGAACAACACTCCATAGCCAGTGGGCTTCCCCCCACCTTCAGGAGGAGAATGCATTTCTGCATCCGTCTCCTGCCCTTGGTCAGCTGCTGTCCTTATGTCTGCCCTCAGATGAAAGGTCAGACTACAGACTACCAGCAAGTCATTAAATGAATAGCCACCATCCTGAGATGCCTATCTGGCGACAGCTGTCATGCCTTCCCCGACACTCCAGGCAAGCCTTTTTCTTACTTTGAACTTCCGCAGGCAGAAGTCGTTCTCTGACAGCTGGTGCACAGACGGGGGGGCAGCTCCCGAGTCCAGGAAGGTGCTGGCATCCACCGTGCCATGTGCACTGCTGACAGGGGCATCAAGAGCCCTGGGCGGGATCAGACCCACCTGGAACTAGAGTCCTAGGTGGCGCTTCCTTCTGCCCAGCAATTAGCTGTGCCACTGAGCCTGGCAGATGCCACGGCAGCCTTGGAGTGCTTTGTAAGAGTTGATTTAGGAGGGGAGACAAGCCATGTCAAACCTCCATTTGTTCTGGAATAATAATGACTGGCACCATGGCTTTGACCTCAGCAGTGAAACCAGATAAAAGACATCCTTAGTGACAGGAATATGAGTTGGATTACCCTGGAGTGGCTTTCAAAATGCCGTGATCCTGCAGTCATAAATTAGATCTCAAAAGTTGAGAAGGAGCCAGAAGGGAGTCATGGGACTTTCTGCTCCTCCCCAAACACTCCAGGCCACTTGTGCTTCAAGCTGTCACTTGTGTTGCTATCCAGTAGCCCAAAATGCCTTCCTTCCCTGTCTCTGGCAAACACTCATCTTCTAAAACCCAACCCAAGCAATGGAACTGGAAGGAATTTAGGGGCACCTGGTTCAATGGTTCTCAGCCCTTTTACCACCAAAACCCTTTCATTAGTTTCCTGTACACATATGGGCTCTGTGTTTTGCAGATTTTTGTGTCCCAAGTAAACAGAATTTACCAAATAATAATGAATTAGTTGACCAAAGACTTACCCAACCAGCAAACTGAACTTCCAATCAGCAAATAACCATTCTGTGTTAATCTGATTCCAGCCCAAAGCAAAGAAACTTGATGTTTTTAGCAGTCTAGGGCAGCCTGATGTCTGGTAACCACGCAAATTCAGGTAGGCTTTCTGGTAGGAAATAGCCAGAGAAAACTGATGATTATTTTCTGGAGTATTTAGAGATCTGAAGTCCCTCCACTTGGAACCCAATCTAAACCTCATTATTCAAAGGTATTCTTTCCTTGGTTGTGTTGGGAAGAACAGACCAATAGCTGACAGTGGCTGCTTTTCTACCACGTACGGAAAACTGCGCTAGGCCCTCTCTCATAAGTGATCTCACTGAGAAGTCATATCACCTCTATGAGGCGGGTAGATCCATCATATATCATCTCCATTTCACAGATGAGGAAGCTGAGATAAGGATAAGTAACTTTCTTGAGGACATTTAACTATTAAGAGTATGTGACAGGCCTGGTGTGTGGCTCGTGCCTCTATCCTAGCACTCTTGGAGGCTAAGGTAGGTGAGTGGATCGCTTGGCTCAGGAGTTTGAGACCAGCCTGAGCAAAAGCAAGACCCTATGTCTAAAAAATAGCTGGGCATTGTGGCAAGCACCTGTAGCCCAGCTACTCACTTGGGAGGCTGAGGCAAGAGGGTCAGTTTAGCCCACAAGTTTGAGGTTACTGTGAGCTGCAATGCTACGGCACTCTACTGAGGGCAACAGAGTGAGATTCTGTCTAAAAAAAAAAAAAAGAATACGTGACAGAAGTAGGCTACTGAGTCAGGTTGTTTTGTTTTATTTCTGGCTTATTGAGATGTAATTCACATATTACATAACTCACCATTTAATGTGTATAATTCAATAGTTGAGTATATTTGAAGTTACACAACCATCACCTCAGTCTGTTTTAGAAGTGTTCATCATCTTTTAAAGAAACTCCATACTTCTTTGCCATCTCTCCCCATTTCTCCCAATCTCCCCCTGAGCCCTAGGCAACCTCTGATCTACAGTCTGCCTGCAGGGTAGACTTGCCCATTCTTGTGTAAATTGATGCAAGGTTTGAGTCTCTAAAATCCACATGCCTACAAGCTCATGCCTTGGAATTGAGGCAGGATTACAAATACTCTTCGTAATTTTATAGACTATTTCTTATGTACTTTGAAAACAGAGTGCATAAATGCTACATTCTTCATGTCTGAAGTGCACAGTAATGCAAATATTATTCCTTATCAGGGTAAAAAATGGCATACAATTATTCAGCTGTCAAATTCTTAACACTGAAATGGCCATATACTGTTTCATACTGCAGAAAGTGACCGGAGGATGTGTATATTGGTTATAGGCAACTGCCTAGCACTTGAGAAAAGAGATCCCTCTTACCCTCTGGCTAAGCCTTCTCATCATATTGTTGAGCTGGGTCAACAAACTACCTTTGCGCTACCTGGGGTTTCCCTCTCCAGGTTGCAAGGGTGCTGATCCGGGGATATGAGGTCCCTTCCTACTGGAAAGAACCTTCTGTGTTTTCTCACTCTCCTGCTCTCCTCTCCTTGACCTTCCCTCATCTGCAAATTGCTGTTGGCAACATGATTTATTCTCTTGCCACAGACGCGGGGATGTTTAACACCCATGTCTAATAGTTCTCCACATAGAGTCCCCCTCTTGTCAGCGGCTTTGTCTGTCGGCTTCAGGTTCCGTGTTCCCAGGTGATAATTATTCCTGCTGGTTCGTCCTTTTGTATCTTTGGGGTCTGTCCTGAAAGTCTGTCGTGAGTGCATGTGTTTGGCTTATACCTTGCGTGTCAGTGAAAACTCATATTCTGCAGGTTATGACAGACATGGATAGGCCCCCTAGAAACTGGTGTTGTACAAAGAGTCACCTTTGTCCCTTGGTTTGTTCATTCATTCATATATTTTTCTCACCCTCAGCTTCTAAAGCATCGTGGGTGTGGGGGGCACAGCCTCACTCCCTGGATTGGTGCTCTCTTCCCTGGCCCTGCTTCTCATCTGGGGAATAAGTACACTTGGGGTACCAGACGTGGGTCTCAGTTGGGGTTAACTAAGCTTTTAGATAATCATGGGGCCTCTCTCTGAGGATCAGATTTAGTTAATGTTTCAGGAAAGAAATTTAGTATTAAAACAAGGACTCAGCTATTATAGGAGAGACTTAAAAGTTAACCTGACTATATAAAGATAAAATTTGAGACCTCAAAGACAATTTGGGGCTTAAGAGGAATTTTTTTGACTCTAGTCCTTGGCCCAACCACACACATGTGTCACATGCCAGGACCAGCTTCAGGGAGGATTCACAACCTCTTTGCCAGGCACATGGGCCTCTCCTCGATTTAGGGAGATGAAGGAGGCCCTTGATTCTGCTTCTCTTATTGCTCAATTTAGAAAATCTATAGGTAAATGTCTAATAGGTCTCTTCATAGGGTCTTTTTCATTGGGTTTCTCTGTCAGACAACACACCCAGAAGCCTAGGTAATCTATTGAACCCCCAAATTCCATAGGAGCTGAAGAAGTAAATCCTCTTCAGTGGGCTTGAACTAGAGAAGCAGTTTTGTTCCATAGTGGTGGATGAGAGAGGGGAGCAGGGTGAGCAAACAGGCTGAGATGACCCCCTGGTAGTGGGGTTGGCCCCTGCTTATGCTTCGGTCAGCATTCCCGTTCAGCGCTTAGATATTCTGAAAATGCTGATAACTTGAAGTAGTTCATCTTTACTCTTAGTAACACCTACTTCCATGACCTTAAATGCCTGCCTCCTTCCTGTGAATGTTTCTAGGCTCCCCTCATATTATCAATGTCTAATTCCAGACAGCGATATCATGCAGATAAAATAAATGAACCAAAATGCGTAGGGCACAGAATGGCACGCCAGGCATTGGGGGGGGGGGGTTGGAGGGCTCCCCCATTTAAGTTCAGTCAATGTGTACAGAATAAATACATGGTTGAAAAGTTTTGATCAAGAAGAAATACCTTTTAAAAAATACCTTTTTTTTTGAGACAGAATCTCACTCTGTCACTGTTGATAGAATACTGTGGCCTCATAGCTCACAGCAACCTCAAACTCTTGGGCTCAAGCAATCCTCTTACTTCAGCCTCCTGAGTAGCTGGGACTATAGGAGGCTGCCACAATGCCTGGCTATTTTTAAAGACCAGGTCTTATTCTTTCTCAGGCTGATCTTGAACTCCTGAGCTCCAGCAATCCACCTGCCTTGGCCTCCTAGAGAGCTAGGATTACAGGTGTGAGCCACCAGACCTGGCCTTCAGGAAATACCTTTATTTGTCTTCATGCACCCAGTGAAGGAACCAATGCCATAACGCAAGAATGAGTCTGATAGTGGGGATGGAGTTATCTATTTAAAAAAAAAAATACAGTATTAGTAAAGGGCTATGAATCCTGGGTGATTTCTCTATCCTTTAGAACTGTTTACCTCTGCTTCTCAGAATGTGCATATGTGTCTGTGAATGTGTGTATGTACTACTTTCAGATAGACTGTGTTTGCCTAATTTCTTGTATTTGTGAAAGATTCATACATTATTGATACCTCAAGGGACTGATTTCTCTGGATCCTAACATGTCTTTCTGACACAATTGGAAAGTTCCAGCACGTCTGTTATATCCAGTGATATGACGATGAGTTGTTATGTAGCCATTAAGATTTTCTCCCTAACTCTAGAAGGTGAACCTTCCTGCTATTTCCATTTTTCCTGTTAGTAATCACAAATAATCACTGTTATTTCTCTTCTGGTCCTAAAACACACTTGGCAAGTGGATTCATTCACACAACTTGGTGTTCTGTTCCTTGAGAGAAAGAAAAAAAGGCTTTTGCTGGCATCGAGCAGCCCCCTTTTGTCCTAACTAGGGAAGGCTGTATACCTTTGGACACTTTTATTCTTTTGTCATTTGGGCCTATCTTTCTTTATGGAAGATTCTGTCTTTGTCTGTTTCTTTTTTCTATCTCTCTTAAGGATACTTAAAACCAAACTCCCTCCTTCGCGTTAAGAGGTCACTAGAGCCATTATTATAATCTGGATTTGAATATCTTGCTCATAAAAAGGTTCATAGAAGTAGTATGAACAGGACTGCCTGATTCAATGATGTTGGAGCCTTCTGCTCTCCATTTAAGCTTTCAATTAGCTTGATTTGGATCCAGGTCATTGATTCTTTAGGTTTCAGATGAGAGTTTTTAATTTCTTTTTTAAGTGAACAGAACCCAATATGAATCTTCTGTAAATTATTTTCCTTAATCATGGGATAGATGGAATTGCTTCCTTTATGATTGCTTCTGTACACCAACTCTGTCAACTCAGAGATCAGAATATCAATCAGCCTTAAGATCAGACGATAAATCTCAGAATATTAGAGGTAGAAGGAGATTAAGAATCATCTAGATTCAAGCGCTCACTTTACAGATGAAGAAATTATGAGAAGTGAGGTGATTTGGCCAAAGTCACAGAGAAAAATTAGTGATTGCAACAGATTATATTTCCTCTAACTACTTAAAAGCACATTTATGAAGAACTTGTGTTATAATTTTGGGGGAAAGGGCAGAGAGGAAGAGAAAGTTTGAGATGTCAAGGTCAGTGACGGAAAGGTGACGGAAAGCAAACTGGGACATTGCATGGAAGGTGGATGCCAGAATGGGGAGTGAGGAGTTACCAGAAATCAAAGCAGAAGACAAGGTGCAAACAGAAGACGTGGGTGAGGAGTCAGTGAGGAGGATTCCCAAAGAGTTGGTTAAGCGCCAAGAACACGAACTGTGAAAGGAACTTGGGAAATTCACAAGGCTGAGTTCTTAATTGCATGAACTCCTCTCACGGGCTTGCTCTTTTTAAAAAAGAATAATTTTCTGTTAAAAAAAAAAAAAAACTAAGTAATTATGTACATAATTAAAAAATAAAATAGTGCTAAAAAGTTTGTAATACAAAACAGTAGTTCCCTGGACAACCCTACACCAGCTGCCAGTCCTTTGCCAAGGGATGTCCTTTGAACTTTTAACTGCTTTCTCTGAGTTACCTATTATATGTGTCTAAGTAACATGCCTCTATTACAATTTTTTTTTTTTTTTTTTTGATGCAGAATCTCAACATGTTTCCCTCACTATAGAGCCGTGGCATCACAGCTCACAACAATCTCAAACTCTTGGGCTTAAGCGATTCTCTTGCCTCAGCCTCTTAAGTAGCTGGGAATACAGGTGCCCACCACAATGCCTGGCTATTTTTTGGTAGTAGTTGTCATTGTTGTTTGGCAGGCCCGGGCTGGGCTCGAATCTGGCAGCCTGGGTGTATTATGGCTGGCACCCTAGCCGCTTGAGCTACTGGCACAAAGCCTGAAAAATCATTTTCCTTACAATTTTGAAGGCATCGCTCCCTTGTTTCCGGCTTTTAGTATTGCTATGGAGAAGATTGATAACCATTCTGAGTCTCATTCTGTTGATTTGTTTCCCTGGAAGCTTTTAGAATAATTTTTTTTCCCCTGATATTCCAATTTTTTATGTCTTAGAAGGCATTTTTGTGTGTGGTGGGAGAGTCTCTTAATCATTCAATAATAAATCAGTGGGCTTCTGATAGTTAAGTATACTGACCCAAGGGTCAGATAGCCCAGATTCAAAACCTGACTCCTGCATTGACCAGCTATGGCACTTTCCGAACCCTTGTTTTTATAGTATCTTTGTCTATAAAGTCCTGAAGAACCTCATGACATTACTGTGAGGATTAAAACAAATAATATAACTGCAGCATTTAGAATAGGGTCTGCCATGTGGTGGCAACTCGGTGTAAATTTTTGCTCTGTTCCTGCAGTCATCATTAGCATTCAGTTCTGAGGACTCAGCACAGCTAAGTGTGCCATGTGCAATTGTGTTCCCCCTGGTGGGACTAGCTGCCTTCACCAATGGCCCTCCTGGAAGATCACTTGGCACCAGCCACATTCTTGAAGCCTGCAGAAGGGAGATTTCTACCCCTGCTGAGTTCTGACTCTATCACCCCCATGGTGGGGCTCTGTCTTTTTGGCTGGCCAGGGCCAGCTTCTCTGATCCTTCTTGCAACTCACAGGCATGATTCAACAGACTCTGCGACTCTGCCCCATGTACCTGCCATCTACCTCCTTCCCTAAGGATTCCCAGTTTCCACTGGGGCGTGAGACTCTGTGGGTTCCCTCAGCACCCAGACACGACTGCTGGCTTTCTAAGCAGGGCCTGAGAGCCTGCAGGCAAACTTGTGAGCATTTGGGGATGCCACTGGCTCATGCCCACTTGCTAGATGCTGTTGTTCCCGTTGCAGTGGGATCTGGTTTCCTTGGTGGCCTTTGGAAGAGCCAGATGGAGCAACCAAGAAGTGCGTGGGAGGGAGGGTAAAAATCCTGTAAGGTAAGTTTGACAAATGGAAATGAGAGCCAGATCAATTTCTCTGACTCCCTACTTGTTTTTTTTTGGTTTTTTTTGAGACAGAGTCTCACTATATCTCCCTCAGTAGAGTTCCATGGCATCACAGCTCCCAACAACTTCAAACTCTTGGGCTTAAGCAATTCTCTTGCCTTAGCCTCCCAAGTAGCTAGGACTGCAGGCACCGGCCACAATGCCTGGCTATTTTTTTGTTGCAGTTGTTGTTGTTTACCTGGCCTGGGCTGGGTTTGAACCCGACACCCTGGGTGTATGTGGTTGGCGTCGTAACCACTGTGCTACGGGCACTGAGCCCTGACTTACTACTTGTTGGGCTGGTCAGACTGAAAAGCATCACCTGTGTTTGTTACAGGTCCATGGTCCGCCTGGGAACATCCCTCTCTTACATTGGTTTTTCCTCCTTCCCTGCCTTACTCTCTCCTTTTCCTCCTCATTCCCACTGTCCTGGGATTGCATTCCCCAGTGAAGTGGTGGCAGGAAAACTTCTGCTTTAGATTCTGTTGGGAAACCCTGGGTTTGGATCCTGGTTCTCACCTTGCTAGCCACAGGGCACTGGGCTTCAGCTTCCTTGGCTGTAAAATGGGTATAATACTAGGAGCTGCCTCACAGTATTACTGTGAAGATTAACTCAGTTAATAATTATAAAACGCATAGTAATACCCAATGTTAGTTATTAAGTTCTGTAAATTTTTCAATATCATTCCCTCCCCCCACCCCCGTTTTCTCAATTCTGTTTTCTGAAATGTCTACTCACGTTATCATGTGGGAACTGGTCTTGCTGAATTTGTTATCTGTGTCTTTTATCTATTTTCCATATTTTCATCTTTCGGTTCTATTTTCTGAGAGATACCCTCTTCTTTATTATATTTTAAGCCTTCTGTTGACTTTTAGTTTTGGTGTCATGCTTAAAATTTCCCAGATAATTTTGTTCTCCAGTTGTTTCATCTTAATCATATTCTGTTCTATATGGGGGAGGAAGAATATGTAATATCATTGCATATGTTTGAGGACATTAATTAAAAGTTTTCAAGTACTCCCCCCCATATCTGACATTATCACCTATTCGTGTATCTTTTCTCTCTCTCTCTCTCTCTCTCTCTCATCCTTTTAGTCTCTTTGGGGCTTTTGGAGGAAGATGGGAAATTCCCTCCAGTGTCTGATGATCCTGGGTTGCCTATTTATATTTAAGATTATGGCGTAAATAAAGTGATTGGAAGCTCTGTGGTTATGTTTGTATGTTGAGGGGAAGGACGATACGTTGGACCTCTTCCTCTGAGGCCATTCCATTTTCAGGGGAGGAACCTTCTACCTATCTGGTCCAGGGTGGGGCCTTCAGGGTGTGGTCAGAGCAGGAGGTACCTGGACCCAAGGTTCCATTTGCAGACTTTCAATTACTCCTACTGACCTGTTGCTGTCCTCTGCTATACATGGAGCTCCCAAGACCAAAGCTCTACCTTTCAGTTTCTGTAGAGAACAACTCTGGGCTCCTCACCAAGGGACCCCTGCTGGTCTCTGGTGAAGTAGGTTTCTACTTATCAATATTGGGACCCTCCAAATCCCCCAGGCCCCTTTCCTGTGGGTGCCTGGCCTCTCTGAGCTCAGGCCCTGCAAACCCCCTGGGATCTCCATGGAGATTGGTTCCCTCCCCTCCACCGCCCTGCTCTCCACCTTCCAGAAGTCCCCTACAGTCCCCTTCCTGCATCCTCTCCTATTGCTTTCATCCTGCTGGGTTTATATCTCCATGTCTCTATCCCCTGCTCACCCCACTCTGATTTCATTTGACTGTGTCTTTAAACAAGAAGAATGTTGTCTAGAATGCCCTTTACATTTGAAAGGCCAGGCTTCCACCATTTGAAAAGGAACATTAAGCAGGCAACCTAAGACAGGGGCTATGTTTTTCCGCCATACAAAAAACAAGAGGGAATTGTTGGGCCCTGCCATGTGCCTGAGGCCTAGTGCAACTTCCTGAGCCTGACTAGAAGCAGATCTATCGAGCTACTTCCGTGTAGCAACGACTCAGCAAGGCCCAGCCTGAAACTGCCTCTACCTAGATACAGCCAATGTGGTACCATGCCACTGGCCCGACCCTGTCCCGCACCTCTTTCCCTGCCTTCTTTCCCCACCCCTTCTCCACAATAAAAAAATAAATAAATAAATAAATATTAAAAAAAAAAAATTCTATAGGATAAAAGTCGGACGTTTGGTCTCCTTAGGCTGTAAACAAAGTGTTGGGAGGGCTGTGTTCCTTCTACAAGCACAAGGGGAGATTCCTTACTCATTCAAGTTAATGGCAGGATTCATTTCCTTGTGGTTTTACGTTTATTTCTCAGGTCCAGATTCCAGAGAAATAGGTTGTGGGCATCTTTGGGGGAGCCATTATTCTGTCTACCATAGCTCTAATTTTTAACAAGACTTCAATGGACTGCACTTCACAAATACAAATCACCATGGGGAATGTTTATAAGATGTGATCCAGTTCACTATGCTAAAGTCAACTAAGCCTGTTGTTTGAAACATTGGCACAAAGTGAACCCAGTCCCCATTGTGAAACGTGCCCTTTTATCTCTGAGCGCCATCTGCAGTGTACAACTTGCCCCATGTAGGAAGACAGGACCTTCCTGTAAAGCAAGAGCAACAGTTTGGTAACAATGAAGCACTTTCACATCGGGCGGGGTCCCTGCCCTGTAATCATGCATCAACCTCCTCTACCTAACAGGTCGTCATTTTCCCGTCTCCAAATTCTACTTAGCTGGATGTGACAGGACTAACATGGTTTCTTAAAATAAAAATGAAAACCATCATCTTCATGTTAAGGTTTTGTCTTAATTTTGTGTATTTCATCTGTATCAAAGTAAGACGCATTATTGCTTGATTTATTAAAATCCACACCTGAATTTCACCTTATTGTGAATAAGAAAAGAGAAAAGCAACAGGGGCCAGGGGAGCAGGGAGCAGGAAGCAGGACTCTAGCTTCTGCACGCCTACAAAAAGCCTGTGTCCTTACACATGCCACTTTACTCCAAGGGGTTTCTTTTTTGTTTTGAATTTTTTATTGAAATTATAACTGTATCCATTTATGGGGTACAATGTAATAATTTGATATACGTGGAATGCTTAAATCAAACTGATGAACATAATCATCACCTCACTTGCTTTTTTTTTTGCAGTAAGACATTTAAAATTTACTCTTAGTTATTTTGAAATGCACCCTTGAATTGCTCACATTAGGCGAGATCCCACCAAATGCCCTCCATGGTTTTTCTTATTTGTAAGCAGAGCAGTGGGAGAAATATTTCCTCAGGCCATTCCAGTTTGTTAAGTCTATATCAGTAATTTTCAACAGGTGCGTCATGAGAGGGTCTTAGGTGTGCCACAAAAATTTTCAAAGATGATTAATTATTTTTGAAAGATGTTCAAAGCAAATTCAGTATATTTCTTCTTCTTTTTTTTTTTTTTTTTTTTTTTACTCTTTTCTTTTCTTTGTTTTGGTCAACATAATTCAAGTGTGCCACGGAAGTTTATAGGTTCAAGTGTGCTGTGAGAAAGAATGGTTGAAAAACACTGGTCTATATAATTAACTATTAGTTAGAATTGTACAGTCGTCAGATACACAGAATCTACCTATAGCAAACTATCTGGGCTCAATTCCCTGACTTGTAATTGTGGAAAGGTTCCTTAACCTTCTTGTGCTTCAGTTTCCTCATCTATAAAATAAGAAGAAAGATAATAGCTGTCTCACAAGTAAAAGAAATGGATTCAATGAGTTAATGAATCCTTGAGATGGGAGTTTTTTGGCTGGTATATGGTTCTGTGGGGTAAAGGCAAAGCACTTTGAGGATGAGCAACTGGCCCAAGGTCACAACATTATTTAAAGCAGTGTCTGTCTGAATGCAGGGACCAACCGTGGCATTGACCACTGTTCTGTGCTGCCTCCATCAAGACTACAGGGAGGGCTCCCCTGCAGCCTCCTCACCTCACGCCCAGAGGATGTCTCTCCCTCACTTTTCTTTAGCATCCAGGTTCACGTTCACTATTTGTGTTTACTTATGAAGGGCTTTGCTCCAGTGATTAAGGACCTAAAGCGGATAATTACCCTGTGATTTGCAAGCAGCTCGGTGCGGGTACTTCTCCAAGCAGTATTGCCGTATAAATATTACCTGTGTGCTGTGTCAGCTTATTGCCCACCTTGAGAGCAATCTCCCCGTTAGTTTTATGGCACATTAAGTCTCCTTTTGGAATGAATTGGGTTTGTATGAGTCGGATTGGTTACATCGGAGTAAAAGAGTAAACAGCAGGGATGACTGGGAAGCTATAAAACAGAAACTTTAGAGAAGAGAAAGGGAATGGAAGGGAGGAGGCATTTAAAGGAAACGTTTAGAGTGATAAACTAATAGAAAGGGGTGTCAGTCTGAGATGGTTATACTTACTGCAGAGAGCGTGACTGTTACAACAGAGGTGTGAGTCACAGGGTGAAATGACACTTAATGGTACAGGAAGGATATTGTCTGCGGAGGGGGAGAAAAACATTAATATTTATCAAATGTCTACCCTCCCCTGTGCCTTCAAGGCAGCTGATGATACACACTTATTGACCTTTAGGGCCCAACCTGACACTTGGAGCCTTCCAACTTGCACCCATGGCTCCTTACCAACCATCTCCAGTGCCACAGAGGGGAACAGCAAACAGCCTTTAGCAGCCTGTGTCAGGCACTTACCACGTCATACAAAAGATGCTGGTGGGTCTGCTTCCTTTGCTAACATATTAGCTACTTGAAACCAGAAATAATCTTGCATACTCGGTATATCTGATACTGACATATGTGAATTCAAAAAAATATGTATGTAAAGAGGAGGTACTGACCAGGAAATTCCATCTATAAACATGACAGCAGAACTGGGTTTCTTGATATGAATTTCAGTCCAAGACTCAAGCTTTTCAAATGTAATTTCATTTTCAAATTACAGAAAATTGGAGACCTGGAATTTGATTGGGAGGTCCTATCTTAAAACAAAATCTATTGAATTTGAGATTGATTTGTTTTATAGGTAGGAATTTATAATACTCAATGTTGCAATGTATATTATTTCCTCTATTTACTTCTGTGATGGGGGGTCTCTATGACGTATCATTAGGAAAAAAAAAGCAAGGTGAAGAAAAATGTTTTTTAAAAGGTATGCAAAGATGTATATGTATGGTTTGCTCATTTTAATAAGCAACAGGTAAGTTTTAAAAATTAACATGGTAACATACAGGAAGTAAAATAGAAGAGAGTAGAGAGGGCTCGGCGCCTGTAGCTCAGCTGCCAGGGCGCCAGCCACATACACAGGAGCTGGTGGGTTCAAATCCAGCCTGGGCCTCCCAAGTAACAATGACAACTGCAACCAAAAATATAGCTAGGTGTTGTGGCGGGTGCCTGTGGTCCCAGCTACTTGGAAGACTGAGGCAAGAGAACCTCTTATGCACAGGAGCCTCGGCACTCTACGGAGGGCGACATAGTGAGACTCTGTCTCAAAAAAAAAAAAAAAGAAAACAAAAAGAAAAAAAGTATAGAGGACAGAGATATATACTAGAATTTCTTTTCTTTTCTTTTTTTTTTTTTTTTTTTTGAGACAGAGTCTCACTATGTCACCCTCAGTGCTGTGGCATCACAGCTCACAGCAACCTCCAACTCTTGGGCTTAAGCTATTCTCTTGCCCCAGCCTCCCAAGTAGCAGAGACTACAGGTGCCTGCCATAACTCCCGGCTATTTTGTTGTTGTTGTGGCAGTTGTCGTTTTTGCTCAGCAGGCCCAGTCTGGGATTAAACCTGCCAGCCTCTGTGTACGTGGCTGGCGCCCTGACCACTAAGCTACAGCCACTGAGCCAGATGCTAGAAATTTTAAAATACACCTTGTTTTATATTTTGGATCTTGGGATCAAAAAGTTAACATATAAAAATAAACATAATATGTAAGAATCAGTTCCTAAGAATTGAAATCATAATGAGTAAGTGAACCTGTGTATTGAGCTCGTGGCATAGCCATACATAGAATTATTTCAAGTGTTTTGAAAATAAGTTCCTTATACAGAGTATTTCCAGCAAATATAGGCCAAGGAAAGTAGACTATTTTTTCTGAATCTTAGTAACAATACATTTGTGGTAAACTTTCATGGTTATCCTGAGACTGTTAAAAATTTTAAAATTTCAAAATGAGCACTGATGTTGATGATATAGGAAACCAAGATTTTTGATAAGAGAATGAAATACACATCTAAAAAGAGATTAAGTGAAAATACTGTAAACCTAAGCTTTCATTTGAAGTATCAGGAATGTATTATGTGTTTTATTTGTAAATATAAATATATTTAAATAAACATGCACTTACATGTCTATATTGACACGTGTGTATTCATAGGTAAATACACACAGATACATACATGTACCTACAAATTTCCTCCTCTGATTTTCTTTTCTTTTCTTTTTTCTTTTTTTTTTTTGAGACAGCATCTCGCCATGTTGCCCTCAGTACAGTGCCATGGAGTCACAGCTCACAACAACCTCAAATTCTTGGTCTTAAGTGATTCTCTTGCCTCAGCCTCCCAAGTAGTTGGGACTACAGGTGCCCACCACAACAGTGCCCAGCTATTTTTTTGTTGTTGTTGTCATTGTTGTTTAGCAGGCCTAGGCCGGGTTGGAACCAATCAGCTCAGTGTATGTGGCCAGCGCCCTAACCACTGAGCTATTAACGCGGAGCCATCCTCCTCTGATTTTCCTGCTGATACGGCCTAGAGACCACGGCCGACCCAGGAGCAATGCACACCCCTACTACAGACATTATGGTCTCAAATGTTAGGACTTTGTGGGAAATGGTTGATTCTAGATCTTGGGCAGAAATTTTGTAAGATAAGCTTGTGACATCTCACCAGACCAGAAAGCAAGGCAGTGATCACAGACTATGTTGCTTTTTCACTCATTCATATGGTCTGGAGATAAATAAAAATGAATTTTTATTAATCACAGTTTTGTGCTCATAAGAGGTTCTTCCTCCATTTCCTGTATTGTGTGTGTGCGCGCGCACACACACACACAAACACACGCACAGGCTTCATACATTTATAGTGGATAAACATAAACATAGTGACATTGAAAGAAGGGGAAAAGGCAAAACCACCAAAAGATTATGTAGACAATTAAAAACTACTCTTTACACTCTTTACACAATCTACTGAAAACGACTCGCACTCAAAATCAGTGGTACATTCTATTAATTCACTTGAGGTCTCCGCTGTTCATCGACTTTTCATTTTTGCTTTTGTTTCAGATATATGCTATTTTCAGGTCCTCTTTTCTTGGCTGGCATTCTATGGTTTGCCTTTCAATGCTAAATTAACTAAGCACAGAGTGATTTTTATGTTTTTACTAAAATCAATAAAAGGTTTATTTTGCCTTAAATAGAATACATACGGAGGAAAATGGATGAAATTACCTGCTAGAGTATTTCAGTCATACAGTTTATAAGATGTATTAAAACATCCCACAGTTCCCTTATTTTCCCTGATTTTAAAAGTCACACTTTCAAAATGGATTTGATGATTAACTAATTGGTGCATAAATGTTTGCAATTGTTTTCTCTTTGTTGGAGACTATGCTTTTAGTAGTATAAAATGATCACTGTTTTATCATTTAAGGATTTTTGCCCTGAATTCTACTGAGCTAGAATAAAAAGTTTCCTCTCTGCCCTCATTTTCTTCACGCCTTTCTCTGAAGTGGCATAGGATTGAACTTTGCATTCTTCCAAGTCAGCAAGTTTGATGATATAGTTTCAGAGATAGTTCCCCTCTGTCTATAGAGTTTTTGCAAGGATAAATGTCCCCAAACCATAAAAAGTATCCTTTTCAGCTCAGGTACAATATAATACATTAAAAGGGAAAGAGCCTGATTACATACTCTGCTGACTCTTAAAATATGGATAATTAGTGTGGCCTGTGGACCACTTGTGTCAGAATCACCTGGAGTGCTTGTAAAAACTCAGCGCATGCTGGAGAACCCCATCCAGGACATTGGTGAATCTTCAGAAGATGAGTCCTGGAACCTGCATTTTTTGCAAGCTCCGCCGTGAGTCCTACGGTCATTACAGCTTAAGAACCACTGACCAAAAGAATAACAAAAAATGATCACTAAAATAAATTAATTTTTTATGTATTTGAATGATTTTAAATGGAAAGCTTCCAAGGCAACATTTTCTCTGTGCAGGAAGAGTTAAAGAGTCAATAAAAGGAATTTGACAATAGACATGAAAGGTTTTTTCACTCTTCCTTCTATCTCCTAATAGAGAAACAATAAGAGATGGCATAGTGGGTGGTGCCTGTGGCTCAGTGAGTAGAGCGCTGGCCCTATACAGGGAGAGTAGGGGGTTCGAACCCAGCCCCGGCCAAACTGCAAAAACAAAAAAAATAGCCAGGCATTGTGGCGGGCACCTGTAGTTCCAGCTACTTGGGAGGCTGAGGCAAGAGAATTGCCTAAGCCCAAGAGCTGGAGGTTGCTGTGAGCTGTGACACAACAGCACTCTACCGAGGGAGACAAAATGAGACTCTGTCTCTGAAAAAAAAAAAGAGAGAGATAGACAGTATTGCATTTAAATTTGACCTCTCTCCTGCTCTAGAGTTTTCTTCTCTTTTGTGCAAATTGCTACTTTCCTATTTATATTTCATAATCTTCATCCATCAGATCTTTTGGATAAACAAACCAAGGTTCTTTTTCAGAATTTTTTTTTCAAAAGGGAAAAAACGCACATTTGAAATAGTAACAGTGTGTTAACATGCTCCGATTACACAATCAAGGTTTCCTTTTCATTTTCTTTTTATTCCTACGAACAGAGTTTCAATTTACCAGGGCAAATACCTCAGTACTTTTGCTGTCAATCAATGAAGCTATAATATGTAATTCAATCATCATCCATTTCTTTCCCCACTGAACAAACATTTACTGACTTTCTAGATTAATCTTTTGGCTGAAGGAACTCGAAACGTTGTCAAACACAGTGGTGTATAATAACTAGATGGAGCCTCTTCCCTCTGCCCAGGCATTAATGAAGCCAATTTTTTGTTTACTCACTCTTGTTTTATTAGGTCAGGTCATCAACATGGGACTCTTTGTAAGCTGTAAGTGACATTTCAATTCACGGAGTACATTCCTTATGGAATTCTTTATATTTTTTGCCTGGGAAGTATTTATCTTGTAGGCCTCTATGAACCAAAGTCTGCTGCAATGTCACTAATGAGTTCAAAATACCTATTAGCAAATAAAGGTTTTGTTTAATTTGTAGAGACATAGATGAACAATGAAATGAACAGACTTTTAGAAAGAGTCTAATTTGGGCAGTGCCTGTGGCTCAAAGAAGTGGGGCGCCAGCCTCATATACCAGAGGTGATGGGTTCAAACCCAGCCCCGGCCAAAAACTGCAAAAAAAAAAAAAAGAAAGAAAAAGAAAGAAAGAAAGAAAAGAAAGAGTCTAATTTAACTCTTTCAGTTTTACATACAAGAAAGCGGAGGTGTCCAGAGATGGAAAATGTGTTACTCAGGGTCAAATATATAAATGGCAAAGTTCAGAAAAGTATCTGAGTTCTAGCCCAGTGCTACATTGGCTGTCCCAGGCTGTCAAGAGAATGTGTCAGGATATTATTTTTCACATTGCAATAAAAGGTTTCCTTGGACTGATGCTTCTCTGTTTACAAAACTATTGTGCGTGTGTGTGTGTGTGTATGCTCCACAATAAAATCCTTAGCTTTTCTCTTTC
Source organism: Loris lydekkerianus (assembly GCA_963574355.1). NCBI lineage: Eukaryota > Metazoa > Chordata > Mammalia > Primates > Lorisidae > Loris > Loris lydekkerianus. The sequence goes on from CAUYPK010157824.1 coordinate 34,459, forward strand.
TCCACCTCCTTGTATCTATCCACAAGTCCTGTAGACTCTACCCTTGAAATGAATCTTAAATCCAACCACTTCTCTAGTACAAGAACCCAACATCTCTCCCTAGTATAAAGCTTTTGCTTTTCTCGGGTATCTCTCTGCTTCAACCCTCCATGACCTTCCCTCTGCTGTCTCCTGGGTCAGTTCTCTACGTTGGAGCCAAAGCTTTCCATCAACACACACAATTGAATTCCACACCCTTATTAGGATAGAATCCAAACACACACCTACAAGATTTGATACCTCTGCTCTGAACCTACCTTTCTGGCTCATCTCCTCCTACCCTTTATCTTGTATATTTAAGTACAGCCACACAGATCTCTTGAGGTTTCTCTGATATGGCAAACTCACTCATTTCTGGATCTTTGTACGTATCATCAGCCCTACCAGAAAGGCTCTTCTCAGGTTCCCTTGATTCAACCCTTCCTGTGGTCCCGTCCCTATTCAAATGGCACCTCCTTGGCAAAGCCTTTGAGATCACTTGGTTACAAAGAACCACCCCCTCCTCACCACCCCATCACACTATATTATCCTGTGCTGCTTTAATTATCTCATTTATCTACCTTATATATACTTATATAATGATACATTTCTCATTCCCCACATGGAACATAAGCTTCATAAAAACAAACAAACAAAAAGTCTATTGAGCTCTGGAGTAGTAGCTGTCATGTAGCAAGACCTTAATTAATATTTATTAAATACATAAATAAACATCATTTTTTTCCTTTACGGTCTGTAAATAGCAAAGGCACGTGGGCTCACACACACACACAGCCACCCACACCCAGCCTGAACTGTTCGGGCAACATTTGAAGTATTGTATTTCTGGGTACACTTCAATAGATTGAATAAACCAGGCTATTTATCTTTTTAAAAATGAGTGATTCCAGGAAGACTTCAATGAATAATTCTTTGAAAATCTGTGAAAACATGCTACTTGAGAAAGGCATATGTAAAGCATGGATAGCGCCAGAATAGATGGAAATTTTGGAATAAAAGTCACAGAAAAAAAGATGATAGGTCCATTGTAAGAAAGGATTTCAACAGTCATAAATAATGAGCTACGATATAGAATAGCAGATCCCTGGACGCTCAAGACATACAAGTACATTTGTGGATACAGCTGTGGAGCATTTTAACACTAAGTAAATAGCCAGAGGAAGTGGTCTGACTGGTCTGTTCCAGCCCCACTCTGTGCTAATACAGAAATTTTACCCACGTTATTATGATATTAAGCAGAACATTTATGATATACTTACTTAGAAGTAGCTCTCAAGGTCTGAGGTTCATTCCTTAGTTATCACTTACAAATTCAAGTTCACTAAAGAAAGTGAACGGTAAAGCTTGTACATCCATTTTTTACTTTTTGAAAAATGTTTATGATTGTGATACAGCAGTTCTATTTTAAAGTAATATTCTCAAAACAATTTTTTTCGAGTAAGAATTCCCATATTCTTTTGAGAAATGATAGAATTGTTGTTAAAAAAAAAAAAAAAAAAAAAAAAAAAAAAAAAAAAAACCCTTTCCAAGGCTCACTCTTCGCAGAACAAAATTATTTGAATTTTGATTTGTGTGGCTCAGAAAGAAACATATTAAAATCAACAAATTATATGATGTGCATAATCTCACTTCTTGTATAACATTCACTATCTCCTCTAATATGTGCAAAGTGATTTAAATAAACATCTCATTTTAACTCCTGCAACGTATTTCGTAACAATAAATGGCATGATACGTAATTGAAGACCGGAGGTGTTAAGTGACTTAATTTAACAGCAAATTAAAAAATGAGTGTGAACAAAGTCTCAAATCCTGACCCCAGGTTTGTGGTCACATTACTCACCTCACTCCATTCACCCTGGTCTAGAGTGAGGACTCCATTGATGCTGCAGAATTCCAAGCTCTACCAAGGCTTCAAAGAAATAATAATTTTTTTTTTTTTTTTTTTTTTTTGCAGTTTTTGGCCGGGGCTGGGTTTGAACCCACCACCTCTGGCACACGGAGTCTGAGCCCTACTCCTTTGAGCCACAGGTGCTGCCCCAAGAAACAATAATTCTAAGAGGTTTACTTTTCTATTTTTTTCTCAAGCCTTGCTGTACAGGAAGTTTTCTATTCACCCTCTTTGTTGGAATGTTCCAGCGATAAAGCACAATAAAAATGTCAAAAATTATTCTCTCCTGTAATGTGGGCCTTTTCTTGCCAGCATGTAGAAGGCAATGATGGATTTTCAATACACTTTATAAATTGTCGCACCCTTGTTATTTTGTTTTCCAAAATCTATTTACATTCCGTGGCTTTATGTTAAGCTTGGGTTACTAACTCACACATTTATTCTAAACTTAATTGAATTTTTATTACTGATGATAAAACTTGCATTTTGCATTTTGCACAGTATTTCTCTGCTGTGGACTTTCACAAGGTACTACTATATGAGCATCAGAGCCTGGATCAATTAATTATTAATGAATGGAATAAAGATATTCATGTTTATTTGTCACAAAGGAGAGGCTACTTTTGCTTCCCTCAATTGTCACAGCAGAACCTGGGTTTTGAGGCCCTTGCTTTGCCTTGATCAGTAAATTCCAATCCCATGATTACAATAGCTGGATTATCTAATATTAAGATATCATCTCAAATAAGGTCTGTGTTTATGTGCATATGTGTATACATAGATGCATACACATATAGACGATGCAAACACATACACATATGTATACATATATGTGCACATATATGTGTACCTATATAGGTATCTACAGAGGGTTCAAAAATGTATACACATTTTAAGAACGGAGAAAACTATTAAATTGCAATACTCAATATGTGCCAATAACATTTGTTATCTTGTACATTCTATCTTATATCACTTATAATTGCAGAAGTCAATCGTGACATGAGTATTACCATTTTAATAAGGTTCTTTTTCTTTCATAAAATGTGTATACCCTTTTGACACCCTCTGTCTATGTATATACAAACACACACGAAGCACTTTGCACCGATTTTTTTTTTTTTTAATCAAATCCACTACCCAGTAATCCTGTAAGCAGGGAAACTCAGTATGTCTGTGTTCTAAAGATGAAAAAAAAAAAAAAAAAAACTATTAGAAGATCTCAAAATTTTAAGTGACTTACCCACTCAATTTCACACGTCTGGTAAGTGGCAAAGTCAGATTCAAACCCTGAACCCTTGGAACCTCACCAGTTCCAAAGCCCATAAACACTAATTGGTCCGGCGCGGACCAACCCCCATGGTTTTGGGGTTTGCTCTGTGCCAGGCACTTTGTGTCTGGTTATTTCATTTGTTTTTCAAAACAGGCCAAGGGAGTACATACTAATCTGCCTATTATATAGTCAAAACACAAAATGCAAAGAGCAAAGACTCTCAGCTGGGAAAGGTTAAATGACTCGCTCCCACAACTTCTCAATGCCAGGGCAGTTATTTCAACCCATGGCTTCTAATTCTCATTTCATTTCTCCTTTGAATTTCGTTTTCCTGATATTGTTCCTGTCCAATAATAATAAGGAAAAAAAGGCTTCGAGTGAATGACAGATAAATATTTACTTAAACTAGAAATATCTGCTTGAATAATTGTTTACGCCACTTTGCGTAACCTTCAATATTCCCCACCCTCATCCAGAAAGTCAAAGATCATTGTGTTACATCAGCTAGAAGGGAAGGAAGGGATATAGAACAGGATGCAGGAGAACCTGCTATACATATAAGTATCTGGCAAATCGTGTGTTTTTTATATTCCTGGTTGTCATGTTCCAAACCCACATCCTGCATTGTCCAATTACAGTTCCATATAGACTTAGATTAATTAATAATATCTATGAATTGTTGAATGGTTTTTATGCACACTATTTCATATCATTGTCTCAACAATGATGCTTTACAAATGATATTTTTTTTCTGCTTTTGCAAGAGAAATTGTAGCTCAAACACATAAAGGCCTTTGAAATCCCATAGCTGGTAAATGGTAAACTTTAAATTCAAATGCTGGCCTTCTGATTCAGCGTGCAGGGCCTTTTTATCCACTGCATTGTCCACAGGGCCTGCAGTTCATGGATCCTTTAAGCTCTAGATGACTCACCTCTTTTGCCAATCTTTGCCCAACTGTTATATGGTTGATACTGGGCCTTCCTTGCCACAGTTCCTGTAATCATCTCTAACATTATATAGGTCAACAGCAGTATTGCTTCTGTAACTCAGATGACCTCAAGGTCGATTCTGTGAACCAGAAAAACGTGTCTTTTCTTTTAGCATTAACATTGTTACCTGGCAGGTTGTGGGGACATGGTAGTGTGGCAATATCTGTGGTGCCCTCAGCTGTTTAGGAACGGGTCCCTGCTGTGACTATAGGGGGAACTCAGCCCTTGACTGTGACGGGAGCAAGCCTAAGTAGTGAGGTGCCAATCTGAATGTAGGAAAGAGACTCTGGGCTCAGCTGCTCGGTTTTATAGGGTAGCAAGAGCTTAACACAAAAGCAGGTTTTGGAATATCAAATGCATATGAAATTATGGACTGGAGATCAGAACCCCTGGCAAATGAGAAAAACATTGTTTCAGTCTCGTGAAGTGCCGTGAAAAGCATCTGAGGAGCAGCACATCCTCCTGAAAACCTTACACCATCCCAGCTGCTGTAACTCCACAAAATTAGAGGCTTTGTTTTCCTCCATCCAAGTCCCATTATTGTTGGAATTAATGGGCATGACACTTAGAAACCTAACATCTTTTAATTCCTAATTCTTCCATATGCTGCTCTGTGATGCTATTGCTGATTGTCTACCGAGTACATTTTTTATTTGTCAGCTTGCTGTCTATCCATTTTTGTTTTTTTTTCTAGATAGAGTCTTACTCTGATGTCCAGGCTCGAGTGCAGTGGTGTCATCATATCACACAGCAACCTCAAACTCCTGGGTTTAAGCATTCTCCTGCCTCAACCTCTGGCGTAGCTGGAACAACACCCTGCTATTTTTTTTTTTTTTTTCTGTTTTCTTTTTTTTAATTGTTTGGGATTCGTCCAGGGTACAAAGAATTAGTTTACAGTGATTGCATTTGTTTAAAGTCCCTCTTATAATTGCACCATGCCCCCCTCCCCCTCCCTCCTTCCTGCCCCCCTTGTATTGATCATCTACCTCCTTCACATTAGGATTGAGTACACTGGATTCTTACTTCTTCATCTCTTCTATTTTTAGTTCTGGCTCAGGCTGCTCTTAAACTCCTGAACTCAAGGGATCCTCTTGTTTCCACCTCCCAGAGGCATGTGCCACCCCTCCAGGCCTCTCTATCCATTTCTTATCAACAGTGGATCCTAAAGAAAGATTAGAACACTGGAGGGGAAAGAAAGGATTTGATTCATTCAGTTTTGCATCCAGTTTTTGATTTTTTTTTTGAATTTCAAATTATGATGGGGCACAAATGTTTTGGTTAAAGGAATTGCTTTTGTACAGTTTGAGTCAATGTTGCGTGTGTAAGTGTGCCCATCACCTGGGTAGTGTGCATGGTAAATGAAATGCTTTCATACGGTTTGAGTCAATGTTGCGTGTGTAAGCGTGCCCATCACCTGGGTAGTGTGCATGGTAAATGAAATGCTTTCGTACGATTTGAGTCAATGTTGCGTGTGTAAGCGTGCCCATCACCTGGGTAGTGTGCATGGTAAATGAAATGCTTTCGTACGATTTGAGTCAATGTTGCGTGTGTAAGCGTGCCC
>CAUYPK010157825.1:0-30244 GCA_963574355.1 Loris lydekkerianus
CCCCACGCTTTTTTCACCCACCAACCCCGTAGCCTTTTGGCGCAGAAAATACGCCCCCAACGCCCAAGGGGGGGGGGGGGGGGGGGGGGGCGGGGAAAGAAAAGAAAAAGGAAAGAAAACCTTTTGAAAAACAGCCTGGCAAGAGCAAGAGAATAGTTGCTAGTATCTCTGAAATAGTTGCAACTATTTCAGAGAATAGTTGCTAGTATCTCAAGGAGTTGTCACCCTTGGCTCAAGTAGGGAGAACCCTAGGGGTCTGGCCCAAATCTGGGCATTTTGGGATGTGATTCTGGGCCTGTTGCACACACCAAGTCAGAATTGAGATCCTGGGTCCAGGTTATATGGACACAGGACCGTGGGAAACTTGAGTGAACTCTCCCCTGACACCTACCTGTCCAGGGAGGACTGTATGCCCATGTGCCCATGAGGATGGGAAGGAAGAGACAGTACACAGAGGAAAAGATAGGCAGCTGACCGAGACTCAGAAAACCTGAGGGACGATATGGCATGATGGCAAAAAGATCTTCCCTTAGTGTAACAGGGTCTGGATTGGAGCCCTAGCTTCCCCACTTATTTATTCACTAACCTTGCACAGGTCCCAACCTTGGTGAGCTTCAGTGTCCAGTACAGCTTGGGAGTAATGATGATGTGCCACACAGGATTGTTGATGGTGATTAAATTAATTGCACACATGCCTGGTATGTAACAGATGCTTAATAAAGTGATGATTATATATGAACCTAACTCCTACTCCAGTATGTACAAAGACAGAGGAAAGTATTCAGACAGAAAAGGGAGGCTATGGGAGAAGATGAGAAGCAAGAGAGTAAACAGATGAGAACAAAACAGGGGTCAGGGAAGAGTTCCATCTTCCTAAGTGGCTGCAGGGCAGGGGAGGTGAGCCACCTGTGAACCAGCAACCTTTGTTGCTGGGGTTTCCTACCTGCTGTGTTCCTGGGCCAAGGAATCTGAACAAACAAGTCACTCTTTAGGCTTCCTGGAAGGCAGGCAGCTGAGCTCTAGCAGGACCAACAGTCCTTGGATCAGGGGTTCATGCCCCCTTCCTGCATCTCAGGATTTGTGTCAGTCCAGGAAACACTTAAAAACCACTGGATTCTAGTCAGGAACAGCCCCAGATTGTGCAAGTAAATAAGGCTCTGACTGTTCCTGTTCCCTACCACCTTCCACACTCTGGTCTGGGATTCCCCCTGAACCTTTCTTTGAACTAAACCAGCAGGGAAAAGAACTTCAGGCCCTTTCACAAGTCCGACCAGTTCAGATCTGACAGTGGAGAATAAGGATTTGCACATGAAGAAAAGTCACATGCTGTGCGTGTCTGGGTCCCTGGGAGAGCTTAACAAGGAAGAAAGCTTACTGGAGGTGGAAGCAGAGGCTTATGGGAAACACCATGAGGCTGGCAGCCTCGGGCCTGCATCACCCAGCCCCTGAGCATCACCCAGTGTCTGCTTACTGAGCTCTCCTTGGTGTCGAATGAAGAAAGTCGGGCACATTGGAGTGAGAGCACCAGCAGGTGTGTCCCTTGGGCCCCCTCACAGGTGCTCCTCTCCCAGAATGCCCAGGGTCTCCCCCAGGGCAATGCCCTGTTAGCAGGTAGTGCTTTCTCTCCAAAAACCCCTTTCAAAGCCCTTTTCACACTTCTCCTCCCAAGTTCCACCACACTCACTTTGAAAGTACAATAACATCATCTTTCAGTGATGAGATTTTGTTATAGTTTCTAATTACAAAAGTAAAGCATCATGATTGTAGGAGTTATGGAAAATGTAAGAAGTTACAAAGGAGAAAATAAAAATCTCCTGTCATCCGCCACCCCAAGGTGACAGCTCTTACCTGTTTTGGTTTATTTCCCTCCAGTCTTTTTTCCACGTGTGTAAGCAAACATTTATACATAAAATAAACATCAGCCAGCCCACTTCAAGGTCTGCATTTCTCCAATTTAGAAAGAAGGGATTGGCCTCACATGTGCTGGGGCTGCTACAGAGACCTCTTGGTCACCTTTCCCCACAGCCTCCCACACCATGCTGCCCGTTCCACTGGGTGTCAGCAAGGGGCAGCTCTGCTTCCAGGCACTGCCACTCTTCACAGGCCATGGTACCACTATGCCAGGCTGTGTAGTTGGACTAGATTTTACTATAGGTTATGGGATACAGAAGAAGTTTACATTTTAAAAACTGAATATTAGACATTCTTTTTCCTAAAATTCATTTGGCCATCAGACTACTAGGAAATTTCATTGGCAACTTACCTTTTTGGGGAGGTTCCAGCTGGCTGCCCTGCTTCTCAGATTCTTTTTTTTTTTTTTTTTTTTTTTTTTTCCTCTTTAGCCCCTTCCCCTTCTTAGTTTTATCTAGTTTCAAATTCCTTTCATTTCATATGCAAGGCAGTTTGGCCATCTTTTCTTCTACCTCATTTGCCTGCCATTGAGCTCTAAGCCTCCCCTTTCCCAATTAAAGAAAAGATACAGCAGAACCTCCAGTGGTGACCACTGCCCTACATTGACCAGCTCCTCAAGTTTACCCAATCTTCATAGTCCAGACACACACCACATGTACTCAATGAAAAGTTCCTTATATTGACCACCTCTGTATGTTGACCAATTTATTACAGTCCCTTGGGTGGTCAACTCACAGGTTGTACTACAATTTCTTCCCTAAAAGGAACCTTGACACCATCTATTATAAATTCTTCACCCTGAAAATACGCACATTTATTTTTCACAACATTCAGGTTAATACCACACAGACTTTTGCAGCCTTCATTTTTTTTCCCACCAGTATTTTCCGTTGAAAACATTTTTCAGTGTCATTAAGTGTTTTTCTACAGCATGATTGTAATGACTATGTAATGTTCCATTGCACCAATGTCCCATTATTGATTTAGCCAATTTCCTACAGATGGATATTTAAGTTATTTCTGGCACTCCATGATTACACACAATGCTGACACAGAGAGGCCACCACACTGCTCTTTCTGCTGCACATGTGGCTGTTAAGTAACTTGTCTTCACACACATCTGATCACATGCTGGAAGGATGGTGAATGAGGCAATAGGAACAAAGGAGAGGTGGCCGTGGTCACAGAGAGATGGCATGAGAGGTGATCAAAATGGGGAAGACATTCTTTAAAATTTTTAAAAAGAACAGAGTGGAACTATGTCTTCTGAGATCTTCCCCCATCCTGACCCAGGGTTTCTACCAATGGGCATGACATTTGTACTTGGCCAGAACAGACAAGAAAAATATAATATGGGGTGATGGGTTTCTTCTGAATGTTTCTGGGCATTGTCAATGGAAAAGAACCCATATCTATAAAATGACAATTTAAAAAGGTTTATTCTGAGTCATGTATAAATGACCATGGCCCAAAGCCATATCCAGCAAGTGGACATATTATGATTACAATTTTGTTTTACACATTTTAGGGAGTCAGGAATTACATGTAACATCATAAATCAATACATGGAAGGCACACCTTGGTTTAGCCCAAAGAGGTGGGACATCTCGAAGAGGGAAGGGGATCATAGGTGGGTTTAAAAATTCTTTGATTTGTAATTGGTTAAAAATAGATGAAGGTTTGTCTAAAGGCTTGGAATGTTTTGAGTTAAGACAAGGAAGTCTGCTAATCAGAGAAATCTGCTGGGTAACTTGAGGACCTGCAGGAATGGTTTAAGCTTTGTCTGTCATAGCCTTAAGCCTGCTAATGAGTTACAAAGGATATCTCCAAAAAGGGAAAGGACCATGAGGAGACATGTCTGACTTTCCTTCTCAGGGCCAGTGTCTCAGCTTTTGAATATTTCTGGGGTCCCCTTGGCCAAGAGGGGGATGCATTCAATCTGTTGTGGGATTTCATCTTAGTTCACAGTATATGCTCATCTTCACATTCCAAATGGCCAGTCTAGCACCTCCCAAGTCCCACTTCCAAACCAAGGAAGGGGTGTTAATGAAAACAACAACAGACAACAGTTCTAGCCTACATCCTTCCCAGCTGCTTTCTTCCCTTCTGTCTGCCACATCAAGGTCATGAGTGAAAATAAGGGGCCATGGATTGGACAACCCGTTTAAGAGTGCTGCCACAGCACTCAGATTGGTGCCCTTTCTCATAAACAGTTGTACATGGTAGGCACCAAAAGGCTGAGCAGAGCTCAGACTTTGGCATTACAACTCTCTCCAGCAGATTCCAATATGCTTTAGAGCACTGTCAGTGTAAGCCTTCAGCTCACAGTATTTTAGACTGGCTTTCCTCTTTAGCTCTTCCACCTGCCACTTTGACAGCTATATTTGCCAACAGAGAGTGAATAAGAAGATTATAAACTCCTTGAAGCTGTCAATATCTTTTGAATGTTTTCCGTGTTTTTTATGAAGCCCTGGGCACCAGCCACGATGAAAGAATCTTGATTGAATACATTTACTAAGAGCATCTACCCAGACTGTGTAGTGAGGATGAGTGGAAAGCAGCTGCTCTCGAAGGGACCCCGATGCTGGGGGCATCCATATGAAGAATTCAGAGGGTGGAAAACAAGGAGCAGCTTGGCAATGGTGAAAAGGAGAGATCTCCAAGGACATGGCAAAGGCAAAACAAAAGGAACACTTGACAGTGTTTATTTTAATCTAGTGCGAGCCATGTGCCAGACTGAAAAAGCAGAAGGTCAGAAATTAATGTGAATGGAATCAGAAAAGTTTTAGCCCACTAGATAGAGCTGAAGGAGTCCTGGTAGTGGGAGTGGTGGCAGCAGTAATAGGAGAACTCTGTCTGGGTGTCAGGCAGGGAAAGCAGATATTGGTAGGAACAAAGATACAACCATTTCTAGGGTGCTTACTCCCTGAGCCAGCTGCCTTTCTTTTATCATAGCTTCTCAATCCTTAGACCACCAAGGATCAGTGAGCCCAGCCTTCCACCCTTTGCTGCCAGCTCTATTGGAGTGGAACCAACATGGGACTTGGGGCTACATAACCCTGGCTCTTTCCCTATAAGAGTTGAGTGGACTTAGTCACTTCGTTTCCCCAAGCCTCAGCTTCTGGAAGCAGAGGCAATAATACCTAATTCTCAGAGCTTCTGTGAAGATCCAGTGAGTTATAAAACACCACCTGCATGTTGGGTATTGCCGCTTCTTGAGCATAACCGCATGACAGGTACTGTGTGAGAATTTAAAGATCTCCTAGGAGTGCCAGTCTGGAAAGACAAAGAAGACTCATTTTATAAATAACTCCAGTGATGGACATCTCCTGATGTGAGAATGTAGCTATGAAAACTAATTTTATTCTTTATAAAACTAAAGGGCTCACCATAGATCAGACTTCATAAGAAAGAGGCTCTCAACATGTTCTGCAAGACATTACTATTAAGCAAGAGTGTGCTATAATTCATGGGTATTAAACAACAATAATTTCTGGGCGGCACCTGTGGCTCAGTAGGTAGGGTGCCAGCTCCATGTACCGAGGGTGGCGAGTTCAAACCCGGCCCCAGCCAAACTGCAACAAAAAAATAACCAGGCGTTGTGGCGGGCACCTGTAGTCCCAGCTACTCAGGAGGCTGAGGCAAGAGAATCACCTAAGCCCAGGAGCTGGAGGTTGCTGTGAGCTGTGACGCCACGGCGTTCTACCACGGGCGATAAAGTGAGACTGTCTCTACAAAAAAAAAAAAACAAAAAAAAAAAACAATAATTTCTTAGCAAAGAAGAAATAGAGGAAAATTACCTGGTGTTGACAAATAGCATCTGCAATAAAAAACTAAAGTTAATGTCATAGTTAGTGGCAAGAGACTGAAGTCTTTCTCTTAAGACCCATGAACTACACTCTTAAGCACTTACCTTAGAGAAAAACTGTACATGACTGTTCCTAGCAACTTTATTCATAATAACCCAAAACTGGAAGCAGCCCACATGTCCTTCAACAAATGAATGATTAAACAGATTGCAATAATCTGTACCATGGAATACTACTCAGCAATAAAAAGGAACGCGCTATTAACGCGTGCAACAACTTGAATGTATTACAAGGGAATTACACTGAGGGAAAAAAGCCAAACCAAAAATTTCATACTATAGGACTCCATTGATATTGTATTTTTGAAATGACAAAATTTTAGAAATGGAGAACAGGTTAGTGTTTGTCAGAGATTTAAAAGGAGGTGTGGTAGGACAAGAAGGGGTTATAAAAGGCGGCATGATGGCTTTTTACAGTGATGGTAACTTGACATTGCAGATGAGTAGAGGAACCCACACATGATAAAATCACATATAACTACACACACAAATGAGTACAGGTGAGGCTAGCAAAATCTGAGTAAGATCTATGCATTTTATTCGTGTCAATGTCATAGCCAAATGTGTACATTAAGGGTTACGAGGTAGAGGGCACAGGATATCTTTTTGCAGTATTTCTTACAACTCTACATGAATTTACCATTATCTCAATAAAAATTTCAAGTAAAAAATAATAATCTGGGGGTTAGTTTTGCAAGTACAGCAAAGGTACGGCTTGCTTTAGCTGTCATGTCAGCTCTGTTAGTATAACAGTAGACTCTCAATGGAATTGGAGAGGCTGATGGTTTTTGAACTTTAACAAAAAAAGCAGCCACGGCAGTGAAAACTTTGTGCTTGGTTTTGTTTGCTTGTTTGTTGTTTTTCTCTCGGAATGCAAAGGAACATGTCGGGTATAAGGTCCTGGAGGGTTATATAGGAAGTTTTCAGATGGGAAGTATATTTACATATAAAGTGAGCACAGTCTGGTACCATCAGGGTCTCACAGTTAAGCCTCAACAGAAGCAGAACTCATGTCTCACATACATCTAATGAAGGACCTGAGTTAAAATCATTGAAGGGAGTTGAGCATCCTGAAAGGGGAGCATGTGTGATGGCTAAAAGTACAGCCTCAGGCACCAGATGGCCTAGATTGAAATCTCAACTCTGACACTCATTGGCTTTGTGACCTTGGGCAAGTGGGTGAACTTCATCAGGTCTTTATTTCTCCATCTGAAAAATGGGCAAAATACTAGAATGTACCTTGTAGGTTGTTGTCAAGATTAAATAAGTTAATGGTTAGAACGGTCTTCGACCATTTGTGCTTAATGAAGACTAACTGTTCTTAACTTTTCTCACCTTCTGGGAGGATGGATGAACACTGCCAACTGGTGCTGGCCTAGATGCTCCTGAGCTCATCATGGAGGTCTCATCCTTGTCCTCCTTTCCCATCTTCCTGGTTTGGGTTCTTTTTCTCCAAGGAGAAATTTCAAATTAAGAAATATCCAAATTGTCAAAGTTGATAGTCTGTTTAAATAATTATTTGCCGGATGTGCGATTTTCCCAGCTCTAGAACCTGGATGTCTGGTACCTGTTCACGCTTGGGTAATGCTGCAGTTCCCCCATACCTGTTCTGATCTTTCAGGATTTAACCAACTGCTAAAATGCAAAGTACACACTTGGCAGATGGGGAAGCCCACCTTCAGGAGCCCATGGGGGACTTACTAAAAATGTGGATTACTGGGTATACCTGAGCCCTTCAGAATCTGAGTCACTGGGCCTTGGGTCCCAGGGGTCTCCATGTGAAAGAAGCTTCTATAGGTGATTTTTTAAGCAAAACTCATCTTTGAGTTTCTCCAGATGTCAGGACTTAGCACTTGGGAAATACTGACTTTTCTCCTCCGGCCAACAAGCCTTCAAGAAAAAGGCAGGTAGTAACCACAGTTACCTTCATTTGTACTATTGTCAACCCTGACGCAGTGAGAGGTGAGCTGTTTTAACCCAGATACACACATATGAAGGGCAGTTCTGAGGACATTAGCTTAGTCACCTATCACAAAGGCATCTCAACTGCCAGCAACTTTCCTGCTAAAACTACCTGCTTCTCCCTGGACTCTCCTGCCCCACAGGAACTGGGCCTATTCACTTTTCCCACCACAGCTGCTTTTTAGAGCACCTCACTCTCCTGAGTTATCAGGACTCCCAGTGACTTTTGGTCCTTCCCCTACCCCAACCTCAAAGCTGTCAGCCAGATAAGACTGAAACCCATCATGGTAGGGGACGAGGTTGAAGACAGGCAGCACTAGTGCCTGAACTTTAGGGGCAGGGAGGGTGAGGGGCAGAACTGACTATTGAGTCAGAGGCTGTCTAATTGGTAAGAGAGGAAGATGGGCCTACAACCCTTTTTCATTCTTTTCCTCTAAGCCTCTTTCTGGCCGCAAAGCAACTTTTGTAATGTTTTTGCATTTCCCCCCCAACCCCATCCCAATGTGGAAAATAGGCCTTGAGAAGTAAAACTGGTAAGTAAAACCAAGGCATCAAATGTAGATCTGGGCAACATTCAGACCAAGTGTGAGTTTATGTGCATCCTAGACCATGAAATAAAAGTGAGAAAAGAACCGTGAATGCAAGCATCTGTACATGCAGAACGGAAGATCAGTCCTTGCGTGGAAAGGCGAAATTGGGTGGTTGTCGCAGTCCTGCATGTGGAACCCCTTGGAGTGAAAATTTCACTGCACACACTAGGTGTTCTCCAAAGCAGGACCCTCTAAATCCCTCTCCCGAATGGCTCACATTAAAGCCAGCCTTCCTGGCATAGCTGACCTATTCTAGATTTGCTTTAAATTAAGCTGTAGCTTTGTGTATATATCCTACATGGCGTATGGGACTCAAGTTGGACATTTTCTGTGATTCCTGTACATGTTTTTGAACAAACTGTATTTGAGAAGTGGCTTTTTAAAGAACCAGTATTTATAAGTATCCATTTTTGTCCCAGCACCGTGTGAAACATATACCATACATTAATTCTCTCATTTCATCTTCACAAGAGCTCCCACCAAGTAGGTATTATTATCTTTATTTAACATGGGAAGAATAAGACCCAGGGAGATTCTGTGACTTGCCTTGCCCCAGGGCCTGTGCTAGTGAGTGGCAGAGCATGGATTCCAGCTCAGTACCCATATCCAGATGCCATCTTCAGCCAGGGTGGCCCAGAGCTGGCATGACACCACGTGCCTATAGTGATCTATACCTGTCATTAAATATTCAGAATGTCACTTCCGTCCAGATCCCAAGATCCTTCCACTTTACTGTGATGCCACTGCCCCTTGAAATAAATTTAGAAGCAAATCAAATAATTTGGCAAACTTTGGGGAAAATGTTTCCCCAATAATGCCATGGCCGTTTCCTCTGCCCACCTCACAGAGGAGAGACTAACAAAGTATATAAGTCTCCTCTCAGGGCCACTGTAACACATAGCTGTGAATTGGGGGCTTCAAATAACAGAAACTTACTACCTTGTTGTTCTGGAGGCTGAAAGTCCAAAATCAAGGGGTCAACCAGGTTGGTTCCTTCTGAGGGTTGGGGGAAGGATCTGTTCCATGCCACCCTCCGAGGTTCTGAGAGCCTCAGATGTGCCTCGGTTTATGGATGGCCGTCTTCTCCCTGGCTCTTGTCATTTCCCCTTTTTTATAAAGACACTAGTCATTTTATTTTAGGGCTCATTTTATTTTAGACCTCACTTTAACTTGATTACCTCCGTAAAGACCCTATCTCCAAATCAGGTCACATTCTCAAATACCGAGGGTTAGGACTCCAGCATATCTTTTGGCGGCAGGGAGATATAGTACAACCCTTGCAGCAGGGCAGGTTGTGTTCCTTCTCTCCACTCCTAGCTCCAGATGGCTCTTTCCTTCCTTCCCATCTCATCCATGTCTTCCTTCTGTTCACCAGTTTAAAGCAAACTGTAGTGAGTCAACTATAATAAGAAAAGTAGTAAACTTGTTCTTCCTGTGGTTTCCCTTCATCTTGTACCAGTGGGTGGCATTTTGCCCTGCATGCACTAGGGAAAACAAAAACAGGACAGGTGCCAGAGCTAGGGACACCTGACATGCTTTAGCCTGAGGCCTCAGCATGGTTGCTTTGGGGAGCATCAGACTTAGGATTCCCTCTGTCTGTGTGCATGAGTTACAATGGGGCTCTTTCGGGCACTGATTATTTTTCTGACTACAAGCCCCTTTGTGGAACTAAGAAAGCCTGCCAGCTCTTTTCATAAAAATCACACCTTGACCACCCAAGATGAGCAGTGGAGGAGGAAGCTCCTCTTGGGAGGGGTGGTTGGAGATTTTTGATCCTAATTCTCAACACCCCAGTTTATCTTTCTCTTGTGAGTTGCACTGGCTAGCTCTGCCCTGGCCGTGGCAGGCTCTGGGAAGGCTGTTATGCTTCTTCCCAAGCGTGAATAGACTCATCTTAATCCTCTACAACTTGGCTGGTTCTTGGCAGCAGTGTTTATTTAGACTTTCCAGAAGACCCAAGGGCCAGAGGCTAATATTTCCTTCAAACGTGCATCTAGATGTGGTTGTCTGAAAGTCCAGGCCCATCGCCATGCGTCCACCGTGACCAAGTGTGCCCCTTGCATCTCTTCTACCACCAAGTGACTGTATCTTTGAATCCAGTACATCCTCAGAGTCCAGGGCAAACCCTCTCTCCTGTTCCCAGGAACAAGCTCCCTCTCCAGTCCACCTGCCTTCCCATTTCAACAGCCTCCTCTACTGAGGATGACTAAGGGGGAAAGTGTACTCCCTTGCCTTAGGAAGACCACATGAGGACATAATCTAGTTTCCATGGGGGGAAAAAAGTCTACATCACAGGAGAGGATTTGCCTTACAGAAGCCCTCTTGATCACTGCCTTACTCATTCAGTTGTCATCCCCAACAGAAAACACCTCACCTTAGTTAACAGGAAGAACAGAACTCCCTTTGAAGAAGAATCATTGAAACAATTCTGTCCTTCCATAAAGAGGCAAACATTTGTAATTATGGACTAATATTAGAGTCTATGATTCTAAGGATGCAGAAGTTATTTAGTGAGGGGTAATTCTCCCATTTTGCAGACAGGAAACTGAGGCCCAAAACCAGAAAGTAGCTTTTTTGTTTTTTGGCTTTTTTTTTTTTTTTTTTTTCACTTTTGGGCTGAGGCCAGGTTTGAACCTGCCACCTCCAGTATACGGGTCCGGCACCCGACACCTTGAGCCACAGGCACCGCGGAGAAAGCAGTTTTCTTAACATTGGTTAGTGGCAAAGGTGGGACTAGAATCCAGACTTTCTGATTCCTGGTCTAGTACCCTTTAAAATATTGATGGATGCCACACAGCAGAGTACAGATATTGTTGTATTATAAGCCTCAATTCAAATAGAGGCTAGGTCATAACAACATGGGCAAACACGTCTTGATCATCAGTAAATCCAAAATAACAGAAAAGACCTCCTGGATGAAGGGCTCTGCCTCACAGATGTGGACAGCAGAGGGAAAATGCTTCAGGGGTTCCCCGAGGCTGGTCACTTCTGTCCTGGATGCCACTTAAACTGGCCCATGTGTCCCGCCTACCTGCCTCTATTCTAGTCAGCCTAGTCAACATCATTTCATCAGTCAAAGCCACTCTTATCTCCGAATAAAGTCCCACATCCTCAAGACGGACCAGAAGGGTCTGTGTGTCCTGGTTCTTGCAACTTCACTATCTTTCCCTCCCCCTGCTGGCTCTGCTGCAACCTGGCAAGCCTGGTTTCTTAAAGTCTCTTGAGTGGCCACATGTTGTGCACTTATGCACTCTCTCTGTCTCTCTGGGCTCTGCCTAGAAATTTTTTTTCTCCATTTCACTTACTTTGCTTACATGAGGGGTTCTCAAACAGGGGTAGTTTTGTTCCACAGGAACTACTATGCAGCCCAAAATGCCAGTGTGCTGAGTCTGAGAACCCCTCAGTCTTTAGTTTCCCAGAAGGAGGCTTCCCCTGATACTCTAGACTAAGATGAGGGTCCTGTCTAGAACCACAGCCAGGTATCCCAGTTCCCACCAGATCTGCAGAGGAATTAGATACATTTTTTGCCAAATAAATCCCAGAAATCAATTGGTATGTTTCCTTTTACCCTTTGAGGGCTAAGAGTGGAGGAAGGCTTTCCCATTTCCAGGCCTCTTTGCTTCCTTCCCTTCCTTTCTATTTTAAGCATTTAAAAGAAAGTTTTTAAAAGAAACAAAGGTTCATTTTCCTAGACTGCCTGGGTCAGCAAACAGACGTGTCTATCTGAAGAGGGAGGGCTGGATGGGAAAAGGGCCACTGTGCCCAGTCAGAGAGGACTTCAGGCAGGGCGCGAGGAGGCTACAGACAGTAGCAGCCTGGGAGCAGATGTTGGAGCCAGAGCCCACACAGGTAGCAGCAGTCCGTGAGGTTCACATCCCTGGACATTTTGACAGAAACCCCTCCCTGTCTGCAGAGTTGTGTAAGCACCTCTGGGGATGGGAAGGGGCCTGGGACCCCACCCACCCCCACCCCCCCGGCTAAGGGAGGAGAGGAGAGGGGAGTTTGGAGCACCAGCTTTTTGGGAAGGATCCCTGGTGCACCCACAGATTGTAGTTCTCAGGGAAGGGGCAGCTGCTTGTGTTGACTGGGCTTTCTGCCCTGCAGCCAGTGAAACTTGACATCTCCGTTTCCAGATTCTCTTTCACTTCCTGCTTCTGATACCTTCAGCTTGAGAGTCGGTGTGGTTCACCTCCTCCTCAGGCTGCAAATGGATGGTTTGGGGGTCTCAAATGCACAATGCAAGATCTGGGATCTTAAAAAGAAGCTCAACGATACTGATTCCTAGGGAGTTATTTAACAAATTGAAACAACTGAAGTTAGACCCCTTAAGATTAAAATCCGCGACTTGTCTCTATCCCAAGGACATGCCTTTCAGTGTGGGAACAAGGAGGAGCCGTGTGCCAGCATCCCCCACCCTGCCCAGCCAGGATGCTGCAGACAGGAGAAAAGTTTTGCCTTCTAAGTCTCTATTTTTATTTGCTTTGAAGAAGCAGACAGATGCCTTTTTCATTTTCTTTCTTTCTTTTTTTCATTTATGATTCCAACAAAGTATATAATGCACTTTATCCTTAGTCAGTGACTACTACATTTTTTACTACTTAAGTGGAGCAGAGAAAGGCTTAAGCAGGGTTGGGATTAGAGTGAGGTGCCTAGGGCACAAAATGTCAACCAATCCCCACTGTCATCCAGTCACCCTCCAGGGACGTCTTCATTCTAGTCTCAGCCCTGTGACTCAGAGCAGGTGAAAGAAATCTTCAAGGGGAGATGGTTTGCTCACAGATGTCTATTTACAGAATGGGGAAGGGTACCCACCGTGTGCACCCACCTGCCTTACCTTCCTCTTGCCAGGTCTCCCATGTCCAGAGAGACACTCTGTATGAGCTGGCCACTCGCCCAACAGAAGGCCCCTAGTCTCAGAAATTGCAGAGACAAACATGTAAGAAAGAGAACTGGAGGGACCTCAAAGGCAGCTGTCACTGCAAGGCTGTCAAGAATTACAGTAATACATTTTTTGAGCGCCGACTATGTGCCAATTCCAGTGTTAAATGCTTTATGGCCATTGTTACATATTACCCCCTCAACAATCTGATAAGGGAGAACTTGGACTCTGGAGCCAGACAGCTTGGTTTGAATCTCATCCTTGACTCTTTCATATTATATGGCCTTGGGAAATTTCTTAAGCGCCCTAGGCTTCAGCTTCCTTACCTGTAAAATGAAAATAATAATAGTACCCACATCATAGTACTCTGAGGATTACATCCTCAGAGGTAATATATGTAAAACAATAAGACCACCCTCTGCGACAACATAAGCATTCAACAAATATTACCCATAATTATCATTGTTGTTGCCTCTGTTTTTTTATTTTTTCCTTTTTTTTTTTTTTTTTTTTTTTTTTTTGAGACAGAGTCAAAGTCGCCCTTGGTAAGATGCAGTGGTGTCACAGCTCACAGAAACCTCCAACTCTTGGAATTAAGTGATTCTCTTGCCTCAGCCTCCCAAGTAGCTGGGACTACAGGCACCTGCCACAACACCCAGCTATTTTTTGATTGTAGTTATCATCATTGTTGTTTGGTGGGCCCAGGCTGTGTTCAAACCTGCCAGTGCTGGTGTATGTGGCTGGTGCCCTAGCTGCTGAGCTACAGGCATCGAGCCTGCCTCTGGTTTCTTATTCCTTAGGGCCGCCATAACACAGAAACCAGGTGGCCTAAAATAACAGAAATGTGTTGTCTCACAATTCTGGAGGCTAGGAGTTCAAGATCAAGGTGTTGGTGGGTTGGTTCTTCCTGAGTCCATACAAAGCCATTCTCTTAGGTTCTGATGCCCTCGGGTGTTTCCTGGCTTTGCAGCTGCCTGTCTTCCCCCTGTGTCTCATGTGTGACTGTCTCAGTGTCCAAATTTCCCTGTTGTATAAGGACACTAGTCATATTGGTTTAGGCTCCACTTTGACAACCTTATCATCTTAATCACCTTTGTGAAGACCTTATCTCCAAATAAGGTCACATTCTTGGGTGCTGGGAATTAGGGTTTCAATATATCTTTGTGGAGGGACGTAATTCAAACCATAATGCAAAGTTAAGTTAACTGCTTGAGGTCACATAGTCTGTGAGTGATGAAGCTGGTTCTGGAGCCAAAGATTATTTGATGACAACCCCCATTGTGTAAACCCCAGTGCAAAACCCAACATTGTGAAGCCTGCTGTGGGGAGAAGAAACTAAAAGCAAATGGGAAAAGCCAGCTGCTGTTGTGTTGATGGCATTTTTCTTTTTTTCTCCCCTCCACCATAGCCTGCCTGCTCCAGGCTGAGCTTGTAAATTATGAACGAGTCAAAGAATATTGCCTCAAAGTACTGAAGAAGGAAGGAGAAAACTTCAAGGCCCTTTACCGGTCTGGTGTGGCTTTCTATCACCTTGGGGACTATGACAAAGCACTCTACTACCTGAAAGAAGCAAGGACCCGACAACCCACAGGTAAGGCAGCAACTGCTGCTTTCCCACTATCGTCCCCCTCTGGCAGCTCCTGGCCCCTCCGTGCAGCAGGCAGCAGGGCCAGGCAGGACAGAGATGGCAAGTTAGGGGTCGGGTGTGTAGGCTGGGACCTGGAATAAGAAGAGCACGTAGCCAGGTGCCAGGCTTACACCTGTAATCCTAGCTCTCTGGGAGGCCGAGGCACGTGGATTGTCTGAGCTCAGGAGTTCAAGACCAGCCTGGGCAAAAACAAAACTCCATCTCTAAGAAACAGTCAGGCACTGTGGTGGGCGCCTGTAGTCACAGCTACTTGGGAGGCTGAGGCAAGAGAATCACTGGAGCCCAAGAGTTTGAGGTGGCTGTGAGCTGTGACGCCATGGCACTCTACCCAGGGCAACAAAGTGAGACTCTGTCTCAAAAAAAAAAAAAGAAAGAAAAAGGAGAGCATACAGTCCCCGCATTTGCCTGGGCTCTGAGTTTCAGGGAGCACAGGCATCTCTTGTCTTCCAATAGAGTACAGCATCCTTCATCTTTCCCAACTCAGAATTCCACTCTTTGCACTTACCACTAAACACATACTGAATTCTTGCTATGTGCCAAGACATGTGCTGGGCATCAAGGATGTCGATGAACAGTCCCGGTGCCCACCCAGCAGGAGCTCACATCTGGTTGAGAAGACAATGCAAAGAAGCAATTCTGGTGCTTCTCTCATCAGAATCTCTCACATGCTCTGACTTCTCCAGCCAGCTGCTGTTCCTTGGACCGTGTGTCATCTCCTTCTTTAACGTAGATCATATACTCAATCATTCATTCATTCATTCATTCATCCCACAGGTATTTCCTGAAGAGGCGTAGTGGGGCTGGGTGCACAGTAGTAAACAAAAGACGGTTGCTGCCTTCAAAGAGCTTATGTCATGATGGTTTAACATAACATAAGTCCATTAAGTGGGAAGAAAGGGGGGAGACAGGAACAGAACCCAGGGAGGGGCTCTTCACCAGGTGCCTGGACAGATGGCAAACCAATGTAATACTTAGTAGCAGTGAGTGCTGTGAAGAAAATAAAGCAGAGCTCAGGGCTCACGTGCAAAGGGATTGGTATTTCAGACCAAGTGGTCAGAAAGGGTCTCTCTGAGGAAGGAACATTTAAATAATGAGTTTGGCTTGATATTGCCATTGTTGTCCGTATGGTCAATATTTTTTAAAAATTCAATTCTGGCTCGGTGACCATAGCTCAGTGGTTAGAGTGCCGGCCACATACACAGGGGCTGGCAGGTTTAAACCCGGCCAGGGCCTGCTAAACAACAATGACAACTACAACAAAGTAGCCCGGCACTGTGGTGGGTACCAGTAGTCCCAGCTACTTGGGAGGCTGAGGTAAGACAATTGTTTAAGCCCAAGAGTTTGAGGTTGCTGTGAGCTGTGACACCACAGCACTCTACTGAGGTTGACATAGTGAGATTCTGTCTCAAAATAATAAATAAATATTAAATTCTCTTCCCAAGAAGTCTTAAGAACTTTAGGTTCTATGTGCAAATGTCCAAATATATAGTTTTTTTAAATCTTTTTTAAGAACACCAATATCTATTTTTATGCATTTGTTTTCTGTACATAAATTGTGTTCCACCAACTGTATTGCATGCAACTTGAAGACTAGGAACTGTAGTCATTCAGCAGAATTTCTTGAGCACCCACTATGTGCCAGCACTGTTCTGGATGCTATGCCTGGCATTTGGAGCTTGAGACAGGGTCCATTTCTACTTCTGGAAGTAATACCCAGAGCAACCCTGAAATTTTTACATTCTGGTGTGTGCAGAACTAAACAGTTCTATGTCATGCCCTCCTAATTTAAAAACAGGAACTGGCGGGAAAAGTGTCCAGTTTTCACGGAGGTGGTCACCTGACCCTACTTATAAGGGCAAAAATAAGACAGTGAAGCAAAGTCATTTTAAATTCTTCAAGTTTAAAACAAATTACATTCAGCTAATACTTCTTCGTCTAGATTTATCTATCTTCTCCAGTCCTTCCAGCAGTTTTAGGAGGAAGGTATTCTGATCCCCAGGAGAGGCGGGCTTTGGACTCAGACACACCACATACTGTGTCCTCCTTGGGCGTCTTACTTCATCTTCCCAGGTCTGAGCCTCCTCTTTTGTCACAGTGAGGGTGAGAACGCATACCTTACAGGACTGTAGTAAGAATTAAATGAGATAGTGAAGTTTAAAAACCTGGCACAAAGCAGGCGTTCGAAAGTGGAGGTTATCTCTTGCGTATGAGACCAGGAGGCTGGGGCAGTTGGTGGCTTCTCTGAGGATAAACTCCAAGTGAGTCTCAACTAACTGTGCTGATGCGGGGACCACTGGGATGTGCTGCTGCAGAGAAATAAGGGGAGGAATTCTCTCTTCTCACCCTCCCATCTGTCCCCTGGGTCATGGCAACCTGTCCACATTAGCAAAGGGGAGGCAGTGAAGGAGAGGGCAGCATCTGGTTGCCCTCTCAGCCACCACAGACGGGCAGAAGGGACCTGGCAGAACGAGTCTGATCCGTCCTCTATCTGCAGAGCCAGCTTTTGCCTGATTCTGTGTTGACGCAGTAATTGCCCTCAGTGGGTGTTTCCTCAGGTGTGTTTCTCTCCTCACAGACACCAACGTGGTTCGGTATATCCAGCTGACAGAGATGAAGCTCAGCAGATGCTCCCTGAGAGAGAAAGAAGCCATGTAACTGCAAAGCCTCTCCAGAGCTGCACCCACAGCTGGCCAGGGACTTCCGGGCAGCTCCTGCTGGAGAGCCCCTTCCTGGGTTTTGTCCCTTTCTCCCCACTTCTTACAACGCCCTCTTTTTTTCTTCCTATTGCGCCCCAAATCTTTCCCAGTGTGAAAAGAAAGAGAAGTGCAAATTTGGAATCTGGCAGGTTGCCCAGACAATGGAAACATCCTCTTCTCTAGCAAATTGGCAGCTGAGAGGGCCCTAATTTCTGCTGGGACAGCTGGAGAGGGGTCTCATGGGCCGGGAATGCCTCATTGGCTTCTGACAGAGGGAGAGCCTGGCAGGTGTATCATCACAAAAGCAGCAGGCTCAGGGCTGGACCCTTCCACACATTCCTGACAGAGCAAAGCATCAAAAGACAACTGTTATGAATCCATGGACAAGGCAAACACCAGAAGCAACGGGCCAGCTGATGCAGAGCGTGAATTTGCAGGCTGAAGTCCCCAAGCCCATGGAGCTCCCCCTCCCTCACTCACTGCCTTGCCTTGTGTTTTTCCCTCTTCTCCTAGGGGATCCAAGACTCTGCCAGGATTTACATGCCACTGGAGCCCACTCTTAGTGCCCTTTGGTGACCACTCATACCATTCTCCCATCCTCCCACACAGCAGGCAGCTGTGACAGCAGAAGGACAGGGTGAAGTGGGCCGACATTTGGGGCAAGGTAGCTGTGTAGGTGATGTGGGAAGGAGAGATAACACCCAGGGTGGACGGGGGGAGAGCAGTGTGTAGGCTGGGGTATTGAACTGTGGACTAATTAAGTGTAAATAAAAACAAATTAACAGGCAGCAGTTCCTGTGATTTCTGTGGGAAGCAGCCCCACATCCTCACGTTTACTCTCGCCCTAACTCTCAGTCAGAGCTTCTTACAGCCAGACAGGATGGGGCTTCCCCCACAGCAATTGGTCATTTGTCCAGTGGCACACAATGTGGGCTGCAGCCTTTGTGTTTTTAAGAGTGGGCTGGGAATATGGAGACTGTCCAAGGGCTTGGCTTTTGGGGAATTTGTATAACCTTTTCTTGATGAAATTATCTGGACTCAGTATCTAGCACGTAGAATATGTTCCAAAAATATGTGTTGAATGAATAAGTTACGACTGCAGACTGGCTCTCCTGCCTTAAACTACTTTCATCCCAGCCTAGCCTCCTGGTACCTGTGTTCCTCACACTACACCATATCGCTTCAGTCCAAACAGCAGGGCTTCTTGTCTGCCCGCCCCTGTGCAATACGCTGTGGGACACAGGATGTGGTCCTGGTCTGTGAGGAGATGGAAGAGTCGACAACTGCACATGAGGAGACTACCAATGACACCTTTAATTTATATGATGCTTTAAAATTTTCAAAGCACTTTCATGTATTTCTCGTGTGGCTAGTGGAAAAGAGAATACTGTACAAAATTAAACTATATACAGATGCAATAATGTTAATAGTTAGGATTTATTAAATGCACTATGTTCAGATCTTCACATGTATAATCTCATTTCTTTCATGAAATGACTGTATGAGATACTAGTCTCATTTGTGATGGATAAGAAAACTGAAAACCAGAAAAATCAACTATGCCAAGGTTGCATGGCGTTCAGTGGCATAGCTAGGATTTGAACCAGCTCTGTCTGGCTCCAGAGCTCTTGCTACTAACTACTTTATGCTTATTCGCCTCTCCATGAGTATCATATTGGGCACTCACAACTGTTCGAGAACAAGGCAATATATATTATATTAACTTGAAAAGGGTTCACCATGTCAAGAGTGGTGCATGAGCCTCCTCTTGTATTTATCCAAGGCCAAAAAAAAAGACCAGACACTAGAAACCCTAGTGGTCAAAGCAGTGACCAGCCAGGAAAAGACAACTGAGACCCAATTTCTGTGCATGGTTCATTCTTTGGGCTCATGAGGCCTGCACATATCCTACCAACTCACCTAACATTCCTCACTAGCACTGGGAAAGGGTAACAGTTACCGGTAGAGACCAAAAGGAAACATAAGAGTTGATTATGAGCTATTTGTTTAAGCAGAGGCTTCACCACCACAGGAGCCAATCACTGTTGAGGAACCCAGAAGCCAGCAACACAATTTATATTAAAAGGCTTTAATGGGTGCTGCAAGAAGATAGCTAGAAATATTTAGGGGCCCACATTTGCTCCCCCTCTTCTTCAGGAGAAGAGGAAAAGGAAAAAGCTGTTTTGGCTGCCACAGTCTCCTTCACTCCTACCATGTCCTTCTCTCTGCCCTTTCTCCAGAATGGCCTCACCTGACCCTAATGCAAAGCTCCCCTGAGGCCTATCACAAGCATATGTGCAAAACTCTCCCATCTCCAAGCCTTCAGCCCAGAAGGCTCATGAGTTGGCAATCTTCATCTGCAGGTGAAGATGAGGTCAGAGGTGGACTGCAGACCCATTTCAGACTGACAGGGTCTTTCTTTGGTCATCAAAGAAAGGACATCAGCAAGGACTCAGAGTAATTATTCTCAACATGGAAGCCAGAGAGAAATCTTATTATACTTAAATGGGTATTTTGGGCCAGGCTGGACAGTTGGGGATACAACTGTTCCCATCCCAAGGAGAAAGCTTAAAAAATAAAATGAGGTGAGGACAACCTCTAGGAACCAGTGTACAGGCCATCTGCTTGTCTGGTGACTTAGATATACATGCTTATTGAAACTCCATTCACTGTGACCTGAAGATAAATGATCCCAAAGAAAAAAGCTACCTGGGGTATCGGTTGCTCTCTGGGGTGGTAGTGCTGAATTTTCCATGCATTCGTCCGACAGAGACTTTTACGCCCATGAGGTCGATTCTCCTTACCAAATCTGTGGCTTTCTTCTCCCCACCCTGCCCCCAAACAAGGACTGTGATTCACTTACACACTTTGTGGGTGTCACTGCTGAGCTATCTGTAGACCGAGTACTAACCGTGGACCTGACCTGCATTGTCATGTCCTGCCTGGACTTTTGTGAAAAGACATTAAGGGAAAGACTTAACTTTTTGTTTAATTATTACAAAAGCACCACATGTGTATTACGGGAACTTTAGATAAAAATAAGGGGAAAAAATGACAAAATCTAATCCGATCTAGTCCATAATTCTACCACCCAAGACTCCCTTTAAGTTCCTTTTGGTATAAATGGACACATACATATGCACAGTTGTGAGTTTTTTAAATGAAAACTGGATCACCCTGTATATAGTCTTTAATAACTTACTTTTCAAAATGTGTATTTCTATTTTAGAATATGTAGTACATACACAGATTTTAAAAAACTCAAAAAGTACAAAATGCTCCATAGGCAGAAGTACATCTCCTTCCTAGCCTGTCTGCTAACATCTAGTTTTGCTGTAATTTCTTACATATCCTTCTGGAGATGCTTACACATTTGCAAACATATGTGTATATATATTCTTTTATCACGTGCTAACAGTAGCCTATCACATACTTTTGCTCTTTCTGTCACTTCACTTGGTATATCATGAACGTTTTCTGCACGTCTCTCTCACTTCCAGCAGCATCTTCATTACATGATTGGACCCTCATTTTGTAATCATTCACCCAAATAATAATTATTTCATTTGTTCCCAGTCTTTATTGTAAATAATGTCGCAACAGACATTCTTGGAGTTAAATTTTGCACACATCTGTGACTATTTCCTTAGGATAAAATCCAAGAAGGAATTGCTTGGCTATTTTTAAAAATTTTGATACACGTTGCCAACCACAGTCCAGAAAGTTTGTACGGAAACACTTTCCTATTTGAATCCTTAAGAGCTCCCTGTTCCTGCACCTTAAGGATTAGAGTATTAGCACTTAATCAAATCTTTACCAGCTTGATAATCAAAACAACTGTACATCAATGTTCTCTTAACTTGTTATTTTAACTTTCTTTGATTATTACTGAATAACATTTTTCTTATGCTCATTGGCCATTTGAACCTTCTTTGTGAAATTTCTATTTATTTAATATTGGTATGTTTATGATCAATTTGTAATTTTGTTAAGAACATTATTTTTGTCAACAAATGCTACAAATATGCTTTCCAAGTGCTTTGCTTTCAAATTTTGTTTTATGGTGCTTTTTGACATACATAAATTCTTAACTCTGCAATTAATTTGTTCTTCTGTTGCCAGCTTCTCTTGCCTACAGTTCATCCTCTCATTTCTGTCACGATAACCTTTCTAAAACACAGGCCAATCATGTGGTTCCCCAACCTACACGTCTTCGGTGCCTCCTCATCACTTTGCAAATAAAGGCCAAACTTTTTAACATAACACACAAGGTCTTTCATTTATTCTCTCCCATGAATTTTTCCAGGCCCTCTTTCCAACATATCCTGCATTCCACTGCTGCACAGCTTCTGGGGATGCCCTGGACCATTGTGCTGGGTCCCTGGGCCTTTCCACGCTGTTCCATCTGCTTCATTGGCTATTCCTCACCTGTTCAAACATCTCTCCCCACCTTACTTACTCCTACAGGCCTTGACCTGGTCACTGCTAGAAAGCTTTCCCTGGTCTGAACTCTTTAATACAGACATACCTCTGCTTAGTGTACTTGCTACAACAAATTAGAACTTCCAGTTTACTTTCATCTATCCCACCACCTATTCCACAGTTCCTCAACGCAGGCACTGGTTTACTCATCTTTGTAGCCAGAATGTCTAGCACAATGCCTGGCACACATTGTGGCACATGTGCTCAGTGGCACATGTTATTTAAGGTTAATGCAGGCTAAACTAGACCTGTGCTTCTGAGAAATGAAGACATCCTTGGAGACTTAGGTCAAAAGAGAAACAGCATGTACCAGCCCGGAGCTTTCCAAGACATCAGAATTACACCGAAAAGCTTTATACAATACAACCCTGAGCTCTGCTTTAGACCCACTGATTTGGACTCATGAGGATACCCTAGTTCTTGAACATCCTGAGATGTTCTGATGACCAGCCAGGTGAAGGGCCCACTGCAGAGGTAGACCAGCAGGTAGACTTCAGAGCACCTAGCTCCACCATTTCAAACCACATGAGCTTTTAGAATGACTAGCTGGAGCTTTGTGTGAAGACCAGATTTAACACTTACTAACTTCGTGATGCTGGGGCAATTGCTTAACTTTTCTGACCCTCATTTTACTTGTCTGTACATGGAGATAATGTTATATTTCTTTCTTTTTTTTTTTTTTCTTAGAGACAGGGTCTCACTTTATCACCCTCCATAGAGTGCCGTAGTATCACAGCTCACAGCAACCTCCAATTCCTGGGCTTAGGTGATTCTTTTCCCTCAGCCTCCCTAGTAGCTGGGACTACAGGTGCCCGCCACAATGCCCCACTATTTTTTGTTGCAATTTGCCCTGGGCCGGGTTCAAACCCACCACCCTCAGTATATGGGGCTGGCACCCTACCCACTGAGCCACAGGTGCCACCATATAATCTTATATTTCTTAAAGGAGTGTTCAGAGGATTAAGAAATAACTATCTCCCAGCTCAGTGCCTGGGACACAGCACAGAGAAAACAATCATTTCTTCCCCCACCCTCCTTGGCCTCAGTTTCCTCATTTATAGTGTGGGCTAGTATCTTCCACATTCTCACTCTGCACTCCAGAGGGAAGGGAACCCCCCAACAGGCCCTTGGGTTATTCTTGATCAAACAGAACAAGTGTTGGGGGGGGGGGGGGAGACAGAGAAAGCTTCATACTCCATCCCAGGCCCTCTCCAGGCCTATCAAAGACTCCACAGCAATCAATGGGACTGATTCTGATGGTCCTCAGAATCAAGTGTCTTCCAGTCACATCCAAAGATTAACACAGTTTTCTTCCTGACAGTCCACCCAGAGCCCAGCAGCCTCTGAACTACAAGAAGACAAATGTCAGGAAATAGAATTAGCTATTGCCTGCTCTCCTTCCAATGCCCTTGGTATCCCCAGCACAGGCCTCAAAGCAGGAAAGCCAAAACTGGCTGTGAGGTCACATAGCTGCTCTGCAGCTGCTTGATTAAGGTGCCCCACACCCTGTTCCTAATTCCTGCACTCTCTCTCCCTACCAGCCCAGGGCGGGTAGCAGAGGCAGGGGAAAAAAATGCATTAAGCTCATCAAGCATGGCTTAGTTCAAATTACTAAGTCAGCATGAAAAGTCCCACTCTAAATGGACTGCAATTGGGTTCTATTAAAAACCGCATTCAGTGAGGCCCTTAGCTATTAACATTTGCTAAGACATGAAGGAGGGTGGGGAGGTGAAGGCCCCTCAAAAGGCTGGGATCTCAGCCACTCCTCTCGATTGCTTGTCTGAAAGGGAGCCTACCTTTGAAACCCAGACTTGCCTGATTAGGGCTGGATGGGAACTCAAACCTCAAAAGTTCAACCCTCTTACAGATGAGGGATCAAGTCCAGGGAACGTTAATAAGTCCAAGGACTTATTCACGGTCACACTGGAACTCAGCTCCACTTCCTGACAGCCAACTTCATACTCTCTCCACTAAACTAAAACATATGCAAGAACACCTGTCTCAAAGCTATGTAGATGTTCAATGCTGTAAAATCATTCTCTTCTGAAGAAAGAAGGAACATAGTACTCATTCAGTCACTCGCTATTATTCTAGTCACTGCAGTAGGTGGTTCAGTGGTGGTTGTCCTTGCTTGAGAGGATGTGGGGAAGAAAGAAAACAGACAGTGTCAATTCTGTGTAGGAAGTGTTACACATAAAAAAGAAACACATGGGAACACATGGAAGGGGGCATCCACACTTACACCGATTCTAGAGGTCCTGGGAGGGTACTGCTGAGGTGGTGGTGAGGGGATAGAGCAGAAGGGGCAAGAGGGCCGGGCGCGGTGGCTCACGCCTGTAATCCCAGCACTCTGGGAGGCTGAGGCTGGTGGATTGACTGAGCTCACAGGTTCAAGACCAGCCTGAGCAAGAGCAACAGGCCCCTGTCTCTAAAACTAACCAGGGGTCATAGTGGGCACCTGTAGTCCCAGCTACTCAGGAGGCTGAGACAAGAGAATCGCTTGAACTCAAGAGTTTGAGGTTGCTGTGAACTGTGACACCACAGCACTCTACCAAGGGCAACAAGTGACATTCTGACTCAAAAAGAAAAAAGAAGTGACAAGAGAGGAGCAAACTTTAGCCAAGGCCGGTGGCAATGCTCTATTACTCTTTTTCCATGACATGATGTGGAAAGACTTGAGAGGATCATCGCAAGCTGTCTTCTTACCTTTTTCCTGGTTTTTCATGCCTGGGCTCAAGCAATGTCACTTTTACTATCTTTGTAGGCCCAAGGTCTGAGAAGTCACAGAAGACCCTGCACCTTGTATCTGATCAAATCTTCTCTGTGTAGAACAAGTGGCTAGTCATGTTTACTCTAGTGCAATCAGAGCTCTTCACGATTTGTGATTTCCAAGTTTCACAAATGCAGCTAACGAGTGCCTTGGATGTGTCCTATTGTTTTATGTTCCTTTGAGTAATCTCAGCCTCTTTATTCTAGAGCTGCACTGTCCATTAGAAAAGTGTGAATTGCTTATGCAATTTCAAATTATCTAGTAGTCACATTTTAAAAAGGTAAAAATAAACAGGGAAAGTTGCTTTTAATAATATACTCTAAGCAAAAATGAGATTAAGAAAACAACCAAAGAAAATACTCAGGAATAAATTTAGCAAAAGAAGTCCCAAACACTTTTTCTGATGACTGCAAAAGACTGTTGAATGAAAGTAAAAGAAGCCGGAAAAAATAGAAAGATGTCTCATATTTATGAACTATAAGACTTAATATTACTAAGACAGCAATACATCTCCAACTAATCTACAGATTCAACATAGTTTCTATCAAAATTCCAACTGATTTCTTTGCTAAAATTGAAAAACTTATCCTAAACATCACACGAAGTTCAAGTGATCTAGAATCTACAAAACAATCTAGAAAAGAACAACATTGGGGAACCCACACTCCCTGACCTCAAAACTTACTGCAAACCTGCAGTAAATCAAGACAGTGTGGTACTGGCATAAAGAAAGACAATAAATAAATCAAGGGAATAAGAAATAATAACCTCAAAAATAAACCATCACAATTATAGTAAATTGATGTTATATAAGAGTACCAAGATTAGGGCGGTGCCTATGGCTCAGTGAGTAGGGCGCTGGCCCCATATGCCAAGGGTGGCGGGTTCAAACCCAGCCCCGGCCAAACTGCAACAACAAAAAATAGCCGGGCGTTGTGGCTGGCGCCTGTAGTCCCAGCAGCTTGGGAGGCTGAGGCAAGAGAATCCCATATGCCCAAGAGTTAGAGGTTGCTGTGAGCCATGTGACGTCATGGCACTCTACCAGAGGGTGGTACAGCGAGACTCTGTCTCTACAAAAAAAAAAAAAAAAAAGAGTACCAAGATTATTCAGTGAGGGAAAAAAGAATCTTTTTAACAAACAGTGCTGGGACAACTGGATAGCCACCTGCCAGAGAATGCAGCCAGACCCCTACTTCCACATGTAAAAGCTTACTCAATATAGATCAAAGACCTAAATGTAATAGCTAAAATTATAAAATTCTTAGGTGAAAATATAGGTGTAAATCTTCATGATCTTGCATTAGTTGATTATTTCTCAAATATGACACTAAAAGCACAAGCAACAAAAGAAAAAAATAGATAAATTGGACTTTTTATCTATTAAAATTAAAAATATTTATACTTCAAAGGACATCATCAAGAAATGCCAGCCTGGAGAGGAGGGGGGAAGATGGGCGGAGGGAGGGTGATTGGTGGGATCACACCTACAGTACATCTTACAAGGGTACATATGAAACTTACTGGATGTAGACTGTAAATGTCTCAACACAATAACTGAGAAAATGCCAGAAAGGCTATGTTAATCAGTAGGATGAAAATATGTCAAATGGTCTATAAAACCAGTGTATGCTGCCCCATGATTGCATTAAGGTACACAGCTATGATTTAATAATAAATAAATAAAATAAATGCCAACCTGCAGAATAAGAAAAAAATTTTGCAATCATATTATCTGATAGAAGCTCGTACCTAGAATGTCCAGGCATGGCAACTAACACCTGTAATCCTAGCACTCCAGGAGGCAGAAGTGGGAGGATCATTTGACCTTAAGAGTTCGAAATCAACCTGAGTAAGAGTGAGACCCCATCTCTAATAAAAATAGAAAAATTAGGCAGGTGTTGTGGCAGACACCTGTAGTCCCAGCTACTCAGGAGGCTGAGACAGGAGGATCACTTAAGCCCAGGAGTGTGAGGTTGCTGTGGGCTATGACACCATGGCACTCTAGCCTGGGCAACACAGTGAGACATTGTCAGAAGAAAAAAAAAAAAAAAAAAAAGAATATACAAAGAATTATTACAATTCAATAATAAAAAGAACAAATAAGATGAGCAAGATCAGAAATATATTTCTCCAAAGATATGCAAATATCCAATAACCACATTACCAGATGATCAACATTAGCCATAAGAGAAATGCAAAACCACAATGAGGTACCACTTCATACCCATCAGGAAGGCTGTCATCAAGAAGACAGATAACAAGCACTGGTGAGGATGTGCAGAAATTGGAACCCCCATACACTGCTAGTGGTAACACAATATGGTGTGCAGCTGCTGTGGAAAACAGTCTGGCAGTGCCCCAAATGGTTAATCATAGAGTTAACCTAAGACCCAGCAATTCCAATCCTGAGTTTTTTCCGAGTATACACCCAAGGAAACTGAATACAGATGTCCACACAAAAATCTGCACACTAATGTTCACAGCAGCATTATTCATGCTAGTCAAATGTGAATTAAAAATCTCAAACATGCCCATTAACAGTGATGATGAGTGGGTAAATATTAATAAAATTAATATTCAGCTGGTATATTCAGCCAGGCATGGTGGCTTATGCCTGTAAATCCTAGCTCTCTGGGAGGCTGAGGCAGGTGGATCACCTGAGCAGGAATGAGACCCCATCTCTACTAAAAATAGAAAAATTACCTGGGTGTTGTGGTGGGAGGCTGAGGCAAGAGGATCTCTTAAGGCCAAGAGTCTGAGGTTGCTGTGAGCTATGATGACTCACAGCACTCTACCCAGAGCCACAGAGTGAGACTGTATCTCAAAAAAAAATAATAATAATAATTAAAAAATAAAGCAAAATGTGGTATATTCACACAACAGAATATTATTCACAGTAAAAAGGAATGAAGTGCTGATATATGCTACAACATGGATGAACCTTGAAAACATTATGCTAAGTGGAAGGAGCCAGTCTCAAAGTATCACACAGTGTATAATTCCATTTATATCAACTTTCTGCAGGAGGCAAATCTATGGAGAGAGAAGGTAGATTAATAGTCACCTAGAGAAGGGGGTCAGGAAGATGGGAAGATTGAAGAGTATCTAAGGGGTACAGAGTTTCTTGTTGAGGGAAAAACTGGATTATGGTGATGAATGCACAACTCTGCAAATATACTAAAATTATATGGGAGCACACATCTTAAATGGGTATATTATATTTTAAAACTGTTAAAATAATATATTTTATTTAACCCAATATATCTCAAGTATAATATCATCTCAGCATATAATCAACATAAAAACTATAAATGATACATTTTACATCCTTCTTTTCCATAACCCAGTGTGTAATTTACACTACAGCACAGCTTCTCTGTTTGGACTGGGCACATTCAATTGCCCAACACTCACATGAGGCTAGTGGCTACCATATTGGACAGCAAAGTTACAGAGCCTCAAGGAAGATCCTACAAGGTCTAAGCAGTTACCAAATTGGTGAAACCTTCCTTTTGGCTGTTTTTTTGTTTGTTTTTTTTGTTTGTTTGTTTTTTTTTGAAACAGGCTAGAGTGCTATGGCATCATACTTCACAGCAACCTCAAACTCCTGGCTCAAGTGATCCTCCTTTCTCAACCTCCTGAATAGCTGGGACTACAGTCACACACCATTATTCCTAGCTAATTTTTCTATTTTTTAAATAGAGATGGGTCTCACCATTGCTCAGGCTGGTTTTGAACTCCTGAGCTCAGGGGATCCACCTGCCTTGGCCTCCCAGAGTACTAGGATTACTGGAGTGAGCCACTGTACCCAACCCTTTTTGGCTCTTTTAATCCTGGTCCTTCACAGAATTTCCAGTGCTCCCACCTACAGACCCTTCTGTAGCTGCTGCCACTAAATCAAGGCACAGTAAAGATGGCAGGGCTGTGGAAGAGAGCACAGGCCCCATGCTAGCTCAAATTGGCCCCATGCTAGCTCAAACTCTCTCCGCCAGGGTTCAACTTCAGACTTCAACACTTATGAGTCATGTTTCTCATTTTCATAAATGAATATTATAATAGTTTCATTTCCCCTGAATTATTGTGAGGATTAAATGTCATAATGAATGCAAACTGCTTGGGATGGTATCTGGTACAAAGTAAGCAGTCTTTAGTATTAGTTAATTACTAGATAATGATGATAATAATAATAATATCATTAATTTTGTCTCCAGCTTTTAATGAAGTATCTGATTCTCACATAGCAGATTCACGGGAAACCATAATATCCACATGGGAAATTTACAGTAGCCCCCATAGTTGGTTCTCTAGCCACCACTTAAATATGTCAAGGGAGTCTCTGAGTGCAAAGATAGCCCATTCCATTTTTAAGTAGTTCTACTTGTTAGAACCTACCTTCTAATGTTGGGCTGGAATCTATCTTTCAGTAGCTTCCATCCACAACCTACCTTTGGCCCCATCCACAGAAAGTCTTCTCAACAGGGCATTGTTCCAAATATCTAAGGTCTGGGCTCTTGCCATAGTCTCCTATTATTCCAGCCCAATGTTCCCAATTCCGTAACTCATCTCATACCTGGTTTTTAAGCTCTAAGCCTGGGTTTTCAGTCTATTCATGTCCCTCTTAAAATGTGACACACAGAACCATACTGGCCAGAACAGAGAAAAAGGGAACCATCATCATTTGTCTACAATGGTCTGCAAAAGTGCCCACCTGTTTTTATCAGATCATTTCACAGTTGGATTGTAGTATGCTTGTAGCCCCATCTTCTGCTTCTAAAGCTTTTTAAACTTTTATAGTGTATTATTGAGTTAAAATTATGTATTATAAAATGCAGAAATCTCAAATGTTAGTCAATATGTCCTAATCAAAGAAAACACTCCTGCACCAACACAACCACCATAACAGGAAACATCACCATCATCCTAACAAGTTCTCTTACATCCTATTCCAGTCAGCCTCCTCTCTGAATGTCTCAGACAACCACAATTCTGATTGCTAGACCCATAAATTAGTTGTATAGAAACAAAAATAGTTTCTGAAATTCACAGAAATGGAATTCACATGAATGGAGTAACATTAATCAATATTATAACTTTTTATCTTAACACAATATGATTTTATTCCTACTAAATGTAATCACTGATTTTAGTCTTTTCTCACAGCTTGTTATGAACACTTTGGTCTTGATTCTGTTAATCTGCTACTTTCCCCAACTTCATGCCACCTAAACCAGAACGCTACTTTCCCCAACTTCATGCACCCAACCAGAACGCACCTCAATTTATAAGAGAAACTCTACCAGACATGAGCAACTTGATTTCCTCCAGTTCTTTAGTAGTTGGAGATTTGTTTTTAATATATATATATATATATTTTTTTTTAATCAGATTTTGGCCAGAGCTGTGTTTGAACCTGCCACCTCTGGCATATGGGGCCAGCA